>CAXKVI010000387.1:0-39396 GCA_964058755.1 Campiglossa producta
CTACCAGCTTCCGAGCACATTGACCATCTTCGCTTTCCCATACTCTATGTAAGCAACCGGATAACAATTTCAGACTGTTCCACTGTGCCCAATATGACTTGGCAACAGGACTCTCTGCTGACATCTCCTCTCTTGTTGGTCGTTCGTTTTGCTCGATCCTTGCATCACACGTACCAGATCTGGGTTCTCTAGCTGATGCTTCCTTAGTTGATCCATGTTCCATTCATCCGTAGATGTTATAGTCATCAGCCGCACATCTATAACATCTTCCTTGGCCTCAGCTTTCGAACAATGCTTGCATTCTAGGTTACATGGTCGCCGGGACATTGCATCAGCATTGCCGTGGTTGCTGCCTTTGCGATGCTCTATGGAAAAGTCATAACTTTGTAGTCGCTCTATCCACCGTTCCAATTGACCTTCCGGATTACGGAACTGCAAGAGCCATTTCAAGGCTGCATGGTCTGTCCTGACGTGGAATCGCTGTCCATAGAGATACTTGTGGAAATGCTTGATGCACTCCACCAATGCCAGTAGTTCTCTCCGTGTTACACAATAGTTCGTTTCGGGCTTCCCAATTGTGCGGCTATAGTACGCCACTACCATCTCCTGCCCATCGACAATCTGTGACAAAACCCCTCCAATCGCGTAACCGCTCGCGTCTGTATCCAAAATAAATGTTGAGCCTGGGATTGGATACGCTAACATTGGGGCAGTGCACAGCCGTTCCTTCAAGGTTTGGAAAGCCACTTCATGTTCCTTCTTCCAATTAAATGACATATTCTTCCTGGTCAACTCATGAAGGCTACTGGCTACGCTGGCGAAATTCGGTACAAATCGACGATAATACGTGCACAGTCCGAGGAAACTTCGTAGCTCATGTAAATTTTTCGGTCTTGGGCAATCCTTTACTGCTTCGATCTTCTCTTTAGCAGTGCAAATTCCCTCCGTAGTAACCTTGTGACCTAAGTAACTTACTTCCTTCTTGAACAATGCACACTTTTTGGGACTTATTTTCAGATCGGCGCCAGCTATCCTTTGGAAAACTTCCTCCAAGTTCTTAAGGTGTTCCTCAAAGCTTTTTTCCAGCACGATGATGTCATCCAGGTACACCAAACATGTTTTCCAATGCAGTCCTTTCAATACTTGATCCATGAGTCTCTCAAAAGTAGCTGGAGCGTTACATAGTCCAAAGGGCATTACCGTAAATTGCCACAGCCCCTCTCCAATGCTGAAGGCTGTCTTTTCCTTATCCTCATCTTTTACCTCTACTTGCCAATAGCCGCTTTTCAAGTCCAGTGTTGAGAACCATTTCGTACCAGATAGTGAGTCCAGAGTATCGTCAATTCTGGGTAATGGATAGCTGTCCTTTTTCGTTACGTCGTTCAACTTCCGGTAGTCCACACAGAACCGCATTTTTCCATCCTTTTTCTTCACTAGCACTACCGGTGAGCTCCATGGACTAGCTGATGGTTCGATCACGCCGCTGTCACTCATTTCTTGTATAATTTCTCTTACCACTTGGCGTTTGGCCAATGGAACACTTCGAGGAGCTTGGCGGATTGGTCTCGCGTCACCGGTATCAATGTGATGCTTCACTACATTGGTCCGACCTGGTTTGGAGCCATCCTTGTCAAATATGGTAGAGTACTTTAGTAGAAGTTGTTTTGCCTTACTATGGTGGTCTTCTTCGAGATCTTGCGTCCACGCCGTGGTATCATCTGATAGATTAATGTTTCTGGTAGAGACATTTTCCTGGAGCTGTTCACAATTTATAACCACCTCCACCTCCTGACATTGTGCCAATATGGCTCCTTTGGAAAGCTTGATTGGCGATCGAAACTCATTTAGTACTCTTACCGGTATATGTACGTCCATCTTGTTTTGTCATAGCTAGTGTTTTTCCTACTAGTATATCCGTCTTTGATTTGTTTGCTGCCTCGACAACCCACAATTTGTTTGTCACATAATCTCCATCAATCCTTGCCCAAACGACTGCCTCCGACTTCGGTGGAATTTGTTGACTATCTTCCACGAGTACCCGCTTACTGATGTACTTGTTCTCGTAACCAAAATTGAGTGGCACATCCATGTTCTTATAGCTCATAGTCCTGTTTTGCATGTCGATCTTGATGCCTTGGTTGCTTAAGAAATCCACACCAACTATGATCTCATCAATAATATCTGCCACTATAAAATTGTGCACTACGGTGACATTTCCAATTCCGATTTCACATGTTATTTCTCCTTGGACTTGAGTGTCCTCACCAGTCGCCGTACGCAATTTTGCTCCATGTAATGGCCTCACTTCTTTGTTGACTAAATCAGATCGAATGATGGAATGAGATGCGCCCGTATCAATAGTCAGTAAACGCTCTTTTCCGTCCACGAGTCCTCCAACAGTAACATTACTCGACTTCCTTCCGATACGTGAGACATAGATTATGGGTCATCCGATTGCGGGAGCCAGCCTACGCTCCTTGCGGCTGACTCTCTTTAGTTTAACGGTTGGTTGGATTGGGAGACTTGCTCATCTCCTTCAGCCGTGCGCTTACGTCCGCTGGCATTACTGGAATTATTGGAGCTAGATCCAGACCCACAATAACGTGCAATATGACCAGATTTTCCGCACTTGAAGCATTTAATGGCCGCTTCATTTTTCTGTTGCTTTCCGTTTATTGCTTCTAGGATTGCGTCCACCCATTCTGGTCGTTCTACTTCCACACGATGAGCTTTGTACGCTGGTTTGGACAAAAGTGGATACGAGATTTTAACGCATCCACCACGGCCTCGATCTTATCTTGTCGTCCCCTAAAAACTTCCAGCTGCGATGAGACTCTTTGCTCTTGTGCCTCTAGTTTTAACGTTATGTGTGTTTCCTGTTCCATCAACTCTTCCTTGATCTGTGACGTCATGTACGTCTTCGTTTCTTCCAACTGAGATGACATGCTTGATGTTATGTTATTTGACATCTGAGCAAAGGCAGCCAATAAAGAGTTTGTGTCCACATTTGCCACTCAATCCGAGGTATCCTTTTTCTCTTCCACTTTCGCTACCTCATCCACGAGCTGAAAAACATGGTCGTCAACGTTGATTCCCTCTGCTTCCATAGCCTCTCGCAACCGTGATTGTAGCTCTGCTTTATTGCCTGCTGTTGTCAGTCCACGCCGTTCCAACTCATTTTTGAGTTGTTGGATCTTCAATTCACTCAACTTTGCCATGTCCTTGGTATCCTTGTATTTGCTATCCTTAGAATGTCCTTGTTATCCTTACAATGTCCTTGGTTATTTAACAATCCCGCTTCTGACACCAATGTGACGAATTCGATGATTCCTCGACTATTTTCCCTGAGTTCAATCACTGTACGTTAAATAAAACACTCAGATTCTGCTTAATAAATAGTACGCTTTACTTACTACTAAAAAACGTAGTACAATATCGCGGGTTAACTCACTGTTCAGTACTTCACTGTACAACACTTGAAAATAAACTGATTGATTTGCGTTGTCTTTGCGCGGTTTATATACCCTAGCAGACAGCAACTTCATAACCTAGAAATGTCTACACATTTCTCGGTTATTCGTGCAACAGTGTTCTCGAACGTTTATCTATCGTCATCTCCTCTTTGTGTCACATTCGCACTCTCTCGCTCTCGCCTCATTTACCTAAACAGCTGTAGTTGTGGTAGTAACGCTAGTGATGGAAATACGCTAGAGTTGGGAGATGAGCGATTCTTGAAAACATTCGCCACATTATTGTACAATCTCATTTTGACCGATAACTCAGTTATCGATAAATATATCGAAATATTCCAAAAACCAATAGAAACCTGTGGACCTTCCCTTTGATTGTAGGCATTATGACCGATAACTTAGTTATCGATAAATATATCGAAGTCCAAATGCAATCCCCTATCGTTTGATACCCATATTGAAGGCATATTTCAAGGTTTTTGTGACAGTCATATGCCACTATCGGGTAGACTAAAGTAGAGTTACATACAAGCAAGCAAACATACATATGAATGTATGTACAAGTAAAGCTAATGAAAGCGTAGTAAAAAAACTAGCGTTATGTGGGAAAAGCGTCGAGCGCTCGATATATGAAAATGGTGGCACAAAGCGGACCACGCTCTTTCCACAATACTACTGTGTAGGGGTTTTAAAATTATTTTAAACTTTTTAGTTCAATACTCTCTAAAAGCGTGAGTTTTAGTTTTTTTTAACTATATTTATTTTTTACTTTTTAGTCAAATGTCCTATGAAATAATCGATAAATATATCGAAATATACAGAAGTCCAAACGAAACCTCTGCACCTCCCCTTTCGTTTGATACCCATATTGTAGGGAAATTTTACGGTGTTTGGGCAATCACATTTTGACGATAACTCAGTTATCGATAAATTTATCAAAATATATCTAAGTCCAAATGAAACCTGGGGCCCTCATCTTTTGTTTGATACCCATATTGTAGGGAAATTATAAGGTTTTCGGGCAACCACATTTTGCCCGATAACTCAGTTATCGATAAATTTATCGAAATATGTCGATGTCCAAATGAAACCTGGGGCCTTCCCCTTTTGTTTGATACCCATATTGTAGGGAAATTATAAGGTTTTCGGGCAACCACATTTTGACCGATAACTCAGTTATCGATGAATTTATCGAAATATATCGATGTCCAAATGAAACCTGGGGCCTTCCCCTTTCGTTTGATACCCATATTGTAGGGAAATTTTAAGGTTTTTAGGCAATCACATTTCAACCGATTACTCAGTTATCGATAAGATTATCGTAATATATTGAAGTCCAAATGAAACCTAGGGCCTTCTCCTTCCGTTTGATACCCATATTGCAGGAAAATGTTAAGATTTTTGGGAAATCACATTTTTACCGATAACTCAGTTATCGATAAATTTATCGAAATATATCGATGTCCAATAGACTGGCCGCAGCTTGTACGAAGAAAATTAAAAATTGAAAATCCTGAAATTTTTGCGTCTTAAAATATGTGATTAGGAGTCAAAACAAACCATGTAAATTTTCAGCACGATCCGATGATGCCTTAACGTGCCGAGTTGAGCCCAAAGTTCCGGTGGCACTATGGAGACCAAAAAAAAAAATTTTTTTTTTTCTTTTTATCTAATACCTAAAATCGATAGTATTATAGTCGACGATATCACATATTAAATTTGGTTTCGATCGGAGGCCGTTAAGGTGTGTCACACAGGGATCAAAGTTGAGGTTACCTTATATGTTTTAGTTTTTGAGTCTGCATAGGGCAATCTGCACTTTGATCCTCGTGTACGGTCTCCGATCGAAACCAAATTTTATATGTGATATCGTCGACTATAATATGATTGATTTTAGGTATTAGATAAAAAGAAAAAAACAATTTTTTTTTGGTCTCCATAGGGCCACCGCAACTTTGAGCTCAACTCGGCACGTTAAGCCATCATCGGATCGTGCTGAAAATTTACATGGCTTGTTTTGACCCCTAACCACATATTTTAAGATGCGAAAATTTAAGGATTTCCAAAAAAAAATATTTACGGCCAGTCTAATGTCCAAATGAGACCTGGGGCCTTCCCTTTAGTTTTATACCCATATTGTAGGGAAATTTTAAGGTTTTTAGGCATTCACATTTTCACCGATAACTCAGTTATCGATAAATTTATCGAAATATGTCGATGTTCAAATAAAACCTGGGGCCTTCCCCTTCCGTTTGGTACCCATATTGTAGGAAATATTAAGGTTTTTGGGCAATCACATTTTGACCGATAACTCAGTTATCGATAAATTTATCGAAATATATCGATGTTCAAATGAGACCGGGGGCCTTCCCCTTTCGTTTGATACCCATATTGAGGTAAATTTTAAGGTTTTCGGGCAACCACATTTTGACCGATAACTCAGTTATCGATAAATTTATCGAAATATATTGATGTCCAAATGAGACCTGGGGCCTTCCCCTTTCGTTTGATACCCATATTGTAGGGAAATTTTAAGGTTTTCGGGCAACCACATTTTGACCGATAACTCAGTTATCGATAAATTTATCGAAATATATCGATGTCCAAATGAGACCTGGGCCCTTCCCCTTTCGTTTGATACCCACTGCGGCTTACACCGAACGAGAGTCACATACATACAAGCAAACAAACAAGCAAACATACAAGTGAAGCTAATAAAAGCGTGGTAAAAAAGGTAGTAGGTCAAATATCGAAAACTACATCGGCATAGCTAAGCTCTCAGCCATTCCTAAGATGTTCGAACAGATTATTACAAGCAAACTTCAATATCAGTGCACTTCTTTATTATCTCCCTCTCAACATGGTTTTGTACGTCAACGGTCATCCACACCAACTTGCTAGTATTTACCTCGCTAGTAATTGATGGCTTTATGAAGAAGAAGCCAACGGATGTCATCTATACTGACGTTAGTAAGGCATTCGACTCTGTCAATCATGAACTTCTTATTCATAAACTTGATCTGATGGGTTTTCCGTTTCGACTTTTAACATGGCTGATAAGCTATCTTTCAAATTATCTTAAAACCTTATATGCTAAATAGCACCTCTTTGGAGCGTATCTCTAGTGTAAATGATCTAGGTGTTCTCTTTGATCCAAAACTGAGTTTTAAAATGCGTATCTCGTCTATTTCCAACAAGGCGATGGGTGTACTTGGATTTGTCAAAAGGTGGGCTAAAGAGTTAGACGACCCTTACCTCACTAAGGTCCTTTACACATCGTTGGTTCGTCCAATTCTTGAGTATTGCTCATGTGTGTGGTGTCCTGTTTATCAAACCCATATAAACCGAATTGAGTCAGTTCAAAAACAATTTTTAATCTTTGCGCTTCGCGGCCTCAATTGGGATTCGAATCGTCATCTTCCACCTTAGACAAGCAGGCTTCTTCTTATTCGCTTACCGTCTCTGGAAAATCGAAGAACTTTACTTGGAGTAATGTTCCTCAATAAACTGATAATATGTGAGATAGATTCTTCCGAACTTCTCGGCCGATTGAAAATTGATGTACCTGTCAGAATATCCCGATATTACGTTCCCTTTCACTTGCCCATTTGTCGTCTAAACTTTGCCAAACACGATCCTCTGCGCATATGGTGCTCATACTACAATGACTTGTATAGCACACACACAATTTACGGAGTGATAAGGATTGGAAAAGAGTGCTTTCGTTAATAACTCTATTTGTAACACGTCCTGTCACGCGCAGACTAGAATCTAATACATTCCTCCGAAGGGTCTTTGGACTGCCGCCTACTGAGTTGATTGTAATCGATTACATTCCAGCAACGTCAAATAATATTTGGATTAGTATCACGACCTGCCGTCTCTGCGCTGATTGGAATCAAATGCATTCCGACGCCATACTGATCGGAATCCCTGCGCATTCCGACAACCCACAATTTGTTTGTCACATAATCTCCATCAATCCTTGCCCAAACGACTGCCTCCGACTTCGGTGGAATTTGTTGACTATCTTCCACGAGTACCCGCTTACTGATGTACTTGTTCTCGTAACCAAAATTGAGTGGCACATCCATGTTCTTATAGCTCATAGTCCTGTTTTGCATGTCGATCTTGATGCCTTGGTTGCTTAAGAAATCCACACCAACTATGATCTCATCAATAATATCTGCCACTATAAAATTGTGCACTACGGTGACATTTCCAATTCCGATTTCACATGTTATTTCTCCTTGGACTTGGGGTGTAATGGGGTGTGGTTGCTGAGTGACCGCGCTCAATCCCGACTCTTGCGTCCTCGTTCGTGCACTCTGGGCAACGTTGAGCTACCTAGGCTCGCGGCAGAAAGAGAGGGAGCCCCGGGGGGGGCCACTCTGACATACTTGGTTTAAGGGCTCACCGGGGTCTTTTTCGCAGCGTCTGTACACCAAGAGGTGCGGCTGTAAGCGGGCGTCTGTCTTGAAGCAAGCGGCTCGCTATATAAATGTGCAAAACTTTTCCCTCCCAATCCAGGGTGTTATGCGATACCGTGCCCATTGGACGTTTGCAGCCGGGAGGCAAATCGTGGCTGTAGTCGAACGGAGCCTCACTGATACCGGGCCGCCTCAGGGAGTAACTATGGTCTTACCGCGGTATGGGGCTCTGCCGCGGCGGACGACACACTTCCCCTTACACTACCCTTGACCCTAAGCTGGCCTTGTCCGGCGAGGGGTCGTACGAACAAGATGAAGAACACACAAAATACAAAGCAATTAACGACTTCGTTTACTCCGCAGCAGAGAAGAACTATGCTGGAGCAAGCGAAAACACAACGCCGGAGGACAAACTCCGCCTCAAAGTTAACTGGAAGGCCGACAACGATGGAAACTACGGGTCAGTCATCCCCCAAACTGCTATCAAGTAAGAGTGACTTGATGGGAGCAAGCAACAGTGCGGCTGCCTACGCAGTCAAGCAGAAAACGGCGGAAGCTAAGCTTCCATCAAGCGCTGGTACAAAACCCAATCTCTTCACATCTGGGGCAATGGTCTCACGACCTGGTTTCAGAGTTTCGAAAGAGAAGGACGACGCCGTAAAGGGAGAGACCGCGATGGCAACTACGAGTCTGAATCCCCCCAAAGAGGCATCTCCCCGACGCCTTGCGTACTGGGATAAAAGAAAGGCCGCAAGGATCCTTAAAAAATATGAGGGAGCATCGCAGGAGAAGCTGTCGCTGGAAGAAAGGAAGATGGTGGAGGAAGCGAAAGCTCTGATACCAAATTTCCAGAGGCCCTATGTGCCTAAGAGGGTGAACGGTAATCCCTTCAAACGCCAGAGATCGGACGGAGAGGTAGACCCCCATCCGAAGCGGCATCAGGTCAACCCCGTAGTGGGAAAACTCAGCTTTGCTGAAGTAACCAAGGATAGAATCCTTATAGGTTTCATTGACCGAGGTAACGACCGTTGGTCCATCCCCAAAGACCAGTGGCTGTATGTCCGGAATGAAATGGGCAGGGCCCTCCTCCACTTAATGCGTGAGTCTCCGGGTAGTCCGCCGCGAGGTACTGACGCGGGCTGGCACCAAGGTCAGATCAAAATATTCGCGTGCGAGGATGCAAGAACTGTCGCACTGTATAAGGCAGCAGTTGCAAGACTGGGTGAAGTCTATCCAGGGGCAAGACTAGATGTCGTCGACTGGAAGGACATTCCTGCTCGGCCAAGGGCAAGGGCATGGATTCCTGCCGTCCCTGCAGAACCCGAGAATATTCTTGAGATGCTGCAGGTCTGGAATCCGTCTCTCCCGACGCAGGATTGGGGCGTCAATCTGGTCGATGATGTGGTTGGGCCCAATAGACAGGTGGTTATCACTCTGAATAAGGAGGCGCTCGAGCCCCTTAAACGGTGCAACGGACGAGTGCATTACGGCTTGGGTCAGATCGTGATCCACGTATACCGTGGCGATGCACAGCGCGCTGCTATTCCGGACGCTCCGGAGGACTCGGAGATCGAGGCATCGGAAGGGGAAGCAGAGGAGTCCGACGCGGAAAGTATGTTATCCGCCACGTCAAATTGCGATGGTGCTGCGAACAACTCGGCGATAGAAGAAAGCCTGCTTGACGAAGAAGGCCTCGACGTCACGATCGTGGCTAAACCTGAGCACACTAACGTTGATGCTGCTTCAGACAGCAGGGTTCCCGCCACGCCAAATCGTGCAGGTGCTCTGAACAACTCCTCGTTGAGAGACAGCCCCCGGAACAGGCCAGACCTCGACGACACGCTGGCGGCAGGGATGTCTGAGCTCTCTCATGTTGGTGGTGCTTCAGATAAATCTGCACAAATCTAAAGCAGCCTCGGCTGTTTTAAGCAGTCGTCTTTCTAAAGGCGACGTAGACGTGGTCCTTATCCAAGAGCCCTGGGTCAATAGCTCTAGGATCTGTGGATTGGGGACTAAGGGGTACAAGCTCATCCAAGCCAATGATGAGGGCAAGGTCAGAACCTGTATTTTGGTAAAGTCTGAGCTAGACACCTTTCTATTACCCAACTACTCAAATGGTGACGTTACAGCTGCCAGCTTAACAGTCGGCAGCACCAGCCTAACGATGGCGTCGGTCTATATGCCCTATGACGCCGAAGAACCTCCTCCACAAAAGGAGGTGAAAGATCTGGTGGATAATTTCTGTACGGGCCATCTTATTATTGGAGCTGACGCTAATGCTCATCACGTCCAGTGGGGAAGCTCCGATATTAACGCTAGGGGCGAGTCTCTGTTTGACTACCTACTAACAACTAACCTGGTGGTTTGTAACGTGGGTAACGAGCCTACTTTTATAACTAAAGCTCGTAGGGAGGTTATAGACCTCACTGTTTGTAGCGAAGGTGCTTATGAGTGGGTCAGAAAATGGCGTGTTCTTGATGAGCATTCATTTTCTGACCATCGGTACATAGAAATTGTGTTAGACTTTATTGTTGAGCAGCCAGTTATGAAACGAAATCCACGCAACACTAACTGGCAGCTACATAACCAAATATTAACTAGGGACCTACCAGTATTACCTCCACAAGCCCCCTCATCAGTGGGAGAACTGGATGATCTGGTAACGACCTTTACAACGGCGCTCTCAAATGCCCTAGAGCAGGCTTGTCCAGTACCAAAACCACGCGGCAAACATAGACCCCACTGGTGGTCTTACGACCTGGATTCGTTCCGTATATCATGCAGGAAGCAATTTAACAAGGCCAAGAGCATCGGTACGGAGCCTGAATGGCTCGAATATAAAGCTAAACTGAGGGCCTATAAAAAGGCTCTAAGGCAAGCGAAGAGAACTTCGTGGAGAAATTTCTGCACCGGGGTCGAAAAAGTCGATGATACAGCGAGACTTAGACGAGTGCTATCAAAAACTCAAACAGCCATTAGCTATTTACGGAAGCCTGACGGATCTTGGACCAGCACGGAAGGGGAAACCCTGGACCTGCTCCTGAACACACACTTTCCGGGGAACTTGTATGATGCACCTGTAGCATCTGCAACAAACCTGGCGGTAAACATACCCATTACGGAGGAAAGGGTAAGGTGGGCAATCAAAAGCTTTGAGCCGTTCAAGGCAGCCGGGCCAGACGGGATTTTCCCCGCACAACTTATAAACACGCTGGAAATATCAGCTAAATGGCTGGTAGTTCTCTACTCAGCCTGCCTGGCTCTTAATTACATTCCGTGCTCCTGGAGAAGCGCCACGGTAGTCTTTATTCCAAAGGCTGGGAAGGCCTCACACTATGAGCCTAAAGACTACAGACCGATCAGTCTCTCGTCTTTTGCACTTAAAACCTTCGAGAGGATAATTAGCGATTATCTCTCCTCTACTATTGATAGCAACCTTATTTCTAGCTATCAACATGCATACACCAAAGGTAAATCAACGGAAACTGCGCTCCACAGCCTAGTCTCTATTGTTGAAAAATCATTGCACGAAAAGGAGTACTGTCTCGTGGCCTTTCTGGACATCGAAGGGGCTTTCAACAATATAAGGCCGGAGGCTATTAACACTGCTTTAACAAACCTGGGCATAAATAGGTCTCTTATTGGACTAATTGATCAACTACTAAAGGGAAGGAAAATAGTTTCTTCACTGGGAACAGTTGATCTTTCACGCTATGTCACAAGAGGAACGCCTCAGGGTGGTGTTCTCTCCCCGCTCCTATGGAACCTCACCGTAAACTCGCTGCTACGAGACACAAGGTGGGGGGGCGGGAAGATAGTGGCATATGCAGACGATTTAGCTATTGCATATAGGGGCAAATTCCCACAAACCCTGTGTGACTTGATGCAAGTAGCACTGCGAGAAGTTTCTTCATGGTCCTCTCGCTGCGGACTTAGCATCAACCCGGGAAAGGTGGAGCTTGTCCTTTATACCAGGCGGTACAAGATACCACCGCTGAACCTACCAGAACTAGATGGCGTGCGCCTGAACTTAGCTGATAAAGCCAAATTCCTAGGCACAGTTCTAGATAGAAAGCTTAACTGGAAGGAGAATGTCATCCAGCGCCAGAGGAAAGCGTGCATTGCACTTTACACGTGTAAAAGAGCCATTGGCAAAAAATGGGGGCTCAGCCCCAAAATTTGCAGATGGATCTACACTGCGATAATCCAGCCAATTATGCTGTATGGAGTCGTGGTATGGTGGCCTGCGCTAGGAAAGGCAACAAACCTAAATCTGTTAGGAAAAGTCCACAGATCGAGCATGATCTGTATAAGCGGGGCGTTAAGAACAACGCCCAATGAAGCTCTCCAGGCCATTCTTGGCTTTTTGCCACTCGATCTGGAAGGGTACCGGGCAGCAGCGGCATCGGCTCTGCGTCTAAGGGAAACGTCCGTCTGGGGCGCAAGCACTATTGGACACTCCTGTATTCTAAGATCTTACAGCTTTCTCCCTCTGAGCACAGATCGGTGTGCGACCACAACAGTCGGAGATTGTTGTTTTAGAATAAACATTCCCAGCAGGGAAGACTGGGAGAACATAGATCGGTGTCCCGCTACTAATGGCGGCACTTTTATATACACCGACGGCTCGAAGTTAGACGGCAGAGTCGGAGGAGGGGTTTACTCAAGGGATTTGGACCTAGAACTCTCCTTTAGACTACCTGATCACTGCAGCGTCTTCCAGGCTGAAGTTTCTGCAATCATGGACGCCGTGACTTGGATAGGTAAACGCACCATCGGACAGGATATCTGTATTTTCAGCGACAGCCAAGCGGCCATCAAATCCCTTGGCTCTTACTCGTTCAACTCTGAACTGACGCTCAGCTGTCGTCGATCTCTTCAAGAGATGGCCCAACAGAACCGCGTGAACCTCACATGGGTCCCGGGACACAGGGACATTGAGGGAAACTGTAGGGCAGACGAACTTGCCAGGCAGGGCACGACCAAGCAGATTCTTCAAGATAAAGAGCGCATAGGTATGCCGTTTGCCACGTGCAAGCTAATGCTGAAGGAGCATACACTCCGCGAAGCCAACGAAAGATGGCTACAAGCCCCAGGGTGCCGGATATCCAAGCAAACCTGGCCAAAATGCGATCTTAAAAGATCTAGACACATATACGCCCTAAAAAGGAAGGAAATCTCCATATTAATAGGTGTTTTAACCGGGCACTGCCTTATTGGTAGGCACGCAGCAAGGCTAGGCGTTCCCTACCGACGATGCTGCAGGAGTTGCAAAGATGATGAGGAAGAGGAAACGGTGGAGCACCTCATCTGCAACTGCCCGGCCTTAAGCGGAGCGAGAAGGCGCTCTCTGGGAGTTCCCTTCCTGGTTAGCTTAAGCCAGGTCGCGGAGCTAGACATAAAGGACTTGATGGCCTTCATCAAGTTATCAAAATGGTTCGAGGAGGGGTAGCGGTGTCGGTTAGGAGTGTCAGTCCCGGGTTTCGGCTATATGGAGAGTCCCAACAGCACTGGGATTTTCCATATGGCCGGGCCCCGGGACTGACTTTCCTAGTGTTTGGTGGTATCACAACGGGCCTTTTATTACTGGCCTAGGTGTGCCTTTGCGGCAGCCACTTCTACCTACCTACCTACCTACCTCTCCTTGGACTTGAGTGTCCTCACCAGTCGCCGTACGCAATTTTGCTCCATGTAATGGCCTCACTTCTTTGTTGACTAAATCAGATCGAATGATGGAATGAGATGCGCCCGTATCAATAGTCAGTAAACGCTCTTTTCCGTCCACGAGTCCTCCAACAGTAACATTACTCGACTTCCTTCCGATACGTGAGACATAGATTATGGGTCATCCGATTGCGGGAGCCAGCCTACGCTCCTTGCGGCTGACTCTCTTTAGTTTAACGGTTGGTTGGATTGGGAGACTTGCTCATCTCCTTCAGCCTTGCGCTTACGTCCGCTGGCATTACTGGAATTATTGGAGCTAGATCCAGACCCACAATAACGTGCAATATGACCAGTTTTCCGCACTTGAAGCATTTAATGGCCGCTTCATTTTTCTGTTGCTTTCCGTTTATTGCTTCTAGGATTGCGTCCACCCATTCTGGTCGTTCTACTTCCACACGATGAGCTTTGTACGCTGGTTTGGACAAAAGTGGATACGAGATTTTAACGCATCCACCACGGCCTCGATCTTATCTTGTCGTCCCCTGAAAACTTCCAGCTGCGATGAGACTCTTTGCTCTTGTGCCTCTAGTTTTAACGTTATGTGTGTTTCCTGTTCCATCAACTCTTCCTTGATCTGTGACGTCATGTACGTCTTCGTTTCTTCCAACTGAGATGACATGCTTGATGTTATGTTATTTGACATCTGAGCAAAGGCAGCCAATAAAGAGTTTGTGTCCACATTTGCCACTCAATCCGAGGTATCCTTTTTCTCTTCCACTTTCGCTACCTCATCCACGAGCTGAAAAACATGGTCGTCAACGTTGATTCCCTCTGCTTCCATAGCCTCTCGCAACCGTGATTGTAGCTCTGCTTTATTGCCTGCTGTTGTCAGTCCACGCCGTTCCAACTCATTTTTGAGTTGTTGGATCTTCAATTCACTCAACTTTGCCATGTCCTTGGTATCCTTGTATTTGCTATCCTTAGAATGTCCTTGTTATCCTTACAATGTCCTTGGTTATTTAACAATCCCGCTTCTGACACCAATGTGACGAATTCGATGATTCCTCGACTATTTTCCCTGAGTTCAATCACTGTACGTTAAATAAAACACTCAGATTCTGCTTAATAAATAGTACGCTTTACTTACTACTAAAAAACGTAGTACAATATCGCGGGTTAACTCACTGTTCAGTACTTCACTGTACAACACTTGAAAATAAACTGATTGATTTGCGTTGTCTTTGCGCGGTTTATATACCCTAGCAGACAGCAACTTCATAACCTAGAAATGTCTACACATTTCTCGGTTATTCGTGCAACAGTGTTCTCGAACGTTTATCTATCGTCATCTCCTCTTTGTGTCACATTCGCACTCTCTCGCTCTCGCGTCATTTACCTAAACAGCTGTAGTTGTGGTAGTAACGCTAGTGATGGAAATACGCTAGAGTTGGGAGATGAGCGATTCTTGAAAACATTCGCCACATTATTGTACAATCTCATTTTGACCGATAACTCAGTTATCGATAAATATATCGAAATATTCCAAAAACCAATAGAAACCTGTGGACCTTCCCTTTGATTGTAGGCATTATGACCGATAACTTAGTTATCGATAAATATATCGAAGTCCAAATGCAATCCCCTATCGTTTGATACCCATATTGAAGGCATATTTCAAGGTTTTTGTGACAGTCATATGCCACTATCGGGTAGACTAAAGTAGAGTTACATACAAGCAAGCAAACATACATATGAATGTATGTACAAGTAAAGCTAATGAAAGCGTAGTAAAAAAACTAGCACTATGTGGGAAAAGCGTCGAGCGCTCGATATATGAAAATGGTGGCACAAAGCGGACCACGCTCTTTCCACAATACTACTGTGTAGGGGTTTTAAAATTATTTTAAACTTTTTAGTTCAATACTCTCTAAAAGCGTGAGTTTTAGTTTTTTTTAACTATATTTATTTTTTACTTTTTAGTCAAATGTCCTATGAAATAATCGATAAATATATCGAAATATACAGAAGTCCAAACGAAACCTCTGCACCTCCCCTTTCGTTTGATACCCATATTGTAGGGAAATTTTACGGTGTTTGGGCAATCACATTTTGACGATAACTCAGTTATCGATAAATTTATCAAAATATATCTAAGTCCAAATGAAACCTGGGGCCCTCATCTTTTGTTTGATACCCATATTGTAGGGAAATTATAAGGTTTTCGGGCAACCACATTTTGCCCGATAACTCAGTTATCGATAAATTTATCGAAATATGTCGATGTCCAAATGAAACCTGGGGCCTTCCCCTTTTGTTTGATACCCATATTGTAGGGAAATTATAAGGTTTTCGGGCAACCACATTTTGACCGATAACTCAGTTATCGATGAATTTATCGAAATATATCGATGTCCAAATGAAACCTGGGGCCTTCCCCTTTCGTTTGATACCCATATTGTAGGGAAATTTTAAGGTTTTTAGGCAATCACATTTCAACCGATTACTCAGTTATCGATAAGATTATCGTAATATATTGAAGTCCAAATGAAACCTAGGGCCTTCTCCTTCTGTTTGATACCCATATTGCAGGAAAATGTTAAGATTTTTGGGAAATCACATTTTTACCGATAACTCAGTTATCGATAAATTTATCGAAATATATCGATGTCCAATAGACTGGCCGCAGCTTGTACGAAGAAAATTAAAAATTGAAAATCCTGAAATTTTTGCGTCTTAAAATATGTGATTAGGAGTCAAAACAAACCATGTAAATTTTCAGCACGATCCGATGATGCCTTAACGTGCCGAGTTGAGCCCAAAGTTCCGGTGGCACTATGGAGACCAAAAAAAAAATTTTTTTTTTTCTTTTTATCTAATACCTAAAATCGATAGTATTATAGTCGACGATATCACATATTAAATTTGGTTTCGATCGGAGGCCGTTAAGGTGTGTCACACAGGGATCAAAGTTGAGGTTACCTTATATGTTTTATTTTTTGAGTCTGCATAGGGCAATCTGCACTTTGATCCTCGTGTACGGTCTCCGATCGAAACCAAATTTTATATGTGATATCGTCGACTATAATATGATTGATTTTAGGTATTAGATAAAAAGAAAAAAACAATTTTTTTTTTGGTCTCCATAGGGCCACCGCAACTTTGAGCTCAACTCGGCACGTTAAGCCATCATCGGATCGTGCTGAAAATTTACATGGCTTGTTTTGACCCCTAACCACATATTTTAAGATGCGAAAATTTAAGGATTTCCAAAAAAAAATATTTACGGCCAGTCTAATGTCCAAATGAGACCTGGGGCCTTCCCTTTAGTTTTATACCCATATTGTAGGGAAATTTTAAGGTTTTTAGGCATTCACATTTTCACCGATAACTCAGTTATCGATAAATTTATCGAAATATGTCGATGTTCAAATAAAACCTGGGGCCTTCCCCTTCCGTTTGGTACCCATATTGTAGGAAATATTAAGGTTTTTGGGCAATCACATTTTGACCGATAACTCAGTTATCGATAAATTTATCGAAATATATCGATGTTCAAATGAGACCGGGGGCCTTCCCCTTTCGTTTGATACCCATATTGAGGTAAATTTTAAGGTTTTCGGGCAACCACATTTTGACCGATAACTCAGTTATCGATAAATTTATCGAAATATATTGATGTCCAAATGAGACCTGGGGCCTTCCCCTTTCGTTTGATACCCATATTGTAGGGAAATTTTAAGGTTTTCGGGCAACCACATTTTGACCGATAACTCAGTTATCGATAAATTTATCGAAATATATCGATGTCCAAATGAGACCTGGGCCCTTCCCCTTTCGTTTGATACCCACTGCGGCTTACACCGAACGAGAGTCACATACATACAAGCAAACAAACAAGCAAACATACAAGTGAAGCTAATAAAAGCGTGGTAAAAAAGGTAGTAGGTCAAATATCGAAAACTACATCGGCATAGCTAAGCTCTCAGCCATTCCTAAGATGTTCGAACAGATTATTACAAGCAAACTTCAATATCAGTGCAATTCTTTATTATCTCCCTCTCAACATGGTTTTGTACGTCAACGGTCATCCACACCAACTTGCTAGTATTTACCTCGCTAGTAATTGATGGCTTTATGAAGAAGAAGCCAACGGATGTCATCTATACTGACGTTAGTAAGGCATTCGACTCTGTCAATCATGAACTTCTTATTCATAAACTTGATCTGATGGGTTTTCCGTTTCGACTTTTAACATGGCTGATAAGCTATCTTTCAAATTATCTTAAAACCTTATATGCTAAATAGCACCTCTTTGGAGCGTATCTCTAGTGTAAATGATCTAGGTGTTCTTTTTGATCCAAAACTGAGTTTTAAAATGCGTATCTCGTCTATTTCCAACAAGGCGATGGGTGTACTTGGATTTGTCAAAAGGTGGGCTAAAGAGTTAGACGACCCTTACCTCACTAAGGTCCTTTACACATCGTTGGTTCGTCCAATTCTTGAGTATTGCTCATGTGTGTGGTGTCCTGTTTATCAAACCCATATAAACCGAATTGAGTCAGTTCAAAAACAATTTTTAATCTTTGCGCTTCGCGGCCTCAATTGGGATTCGAATCGTCATCTTCCACCTTAGACAAGCAGGCTTCTTCTTATTCGCTTACCGTCTCTGGAAAATCGAAGAACTTTACTTGGAGTAATGTTCCTCAATAAACTGATAATATGTGAGATAGATTCTTCCGAACTTCTCGGCCGATTGAAAATTGATGTACCTGTCAGAATATCCCGATATTACGTTCCCTTTCACTTGCCCATTTGTCGTCTAAACTTTGCCAAACACGATCCTCTGCGCATATGGTGCTCATACTACAATGACTTGTATGGCACACACACAATTTACGGAGTGATAAGGATTGGAAAAGAGTGCTTTCGTTAATAACTCTATTTGTAACACGTCCTGTCACGCGCAGACTAGAATCTAATACATTCCTCCGAAGGGTCTTTGGACTGCCGCCTACTGAGTTGATTGTAATCGATTACATTCCAGCAACGTCAAATAATATTTGGATTAGTATCACGACCTGCCGTCTCTGCGCTGATTGGAATCAAATGCATTCCGACGCCATACTGATCGGAATCCCTGCGCATTCCGACAGCGTGCCGATCGGAATCTAAAGCATTCCGACAGTGTATAATCGAATCTCATGAAGTCAACATAATTTTTATACCTTTCATGAACATGAAATGGTATTATAACTTTGGTCCGATGTTTGTAAGTATGAGAAGAAGAAGAGATAGACCCATCAATAAGTATACCGAAATGATCAGGATGACAAGCTGAGTTGATTTAGCCATGTCCGTCTGTCCGTCTGTCTGTCTGTCCGTCTGTCTGTTTGAACGCAAACTAGTCCCTCAATTTTTGAGATATCTGGCTGAAATATTGTATGTGGCCACCATTTTGTAATATAGGAATCATTTGTCGGAACTGACAAGATCGGACCAGTATAACATATAGCCCCCATACAACCGATTGTTCAGATATAAGGTTTTTTGACCAAAACTTCTGCAATTAAAAAGTTAGGAACGTAAAATTTTGCAACTCGACTACTTTCTATTTATGTAGTGTATACAGTGAAAATCAACAAGATCGGGAAAATGTAACATATAGCCCCCATACAACCGATTGTTCAGATATAAGGTTTTTTGGCCAAAACTTCTGCAATTAAAAAGTTAGGAACGTAAAATTTTGCATCTCGAGTACTTTCTATTTATGTAGTGTATATAGTGAAAATCAAAAAGATCGGGCAAATGTAACATATAGCCCCCATACAACCGATTGTTCAGATATAAGGTTTTTTGACCAAAACTTCTGCAATTAAAAAGTTAGGAACGTAAAATTTTGCATCTCGAGTACTTTCTATTTATGTAGTGTATATAGTGAAAATCAAAAAGATCGGGCAAATGTAACATATAGCCCCCATACAACCGATTGTTCAGAAATAAGGTTTTTTGACCAAAACTTCTGCAATTAAAAAGTTAAGAACGTAAAACTTTGCAACTCGACTACTTTCTATTTATGTAGTGTATATAGTGAAAATCAACCAGATCGGGCAAATGTAACATATAGCCCCCATACAACCGCTTGTTCAGATATAAGGTTTTTTGGCCAGAACTTCTGCAATTAAAAAGTTAGGAACGTAAAACTTTGCATGTCGAGTACTTTCTATTTATGTAATGTATATAGTGAAAATCAACAAGATCGGGCAAATGTAACATATAGCCCCCATACAACCGATTGTTCAGATATAAGGTTTTTTGGCCAAAACTTCTGCAATTAAAAAGTTAGGAACATAAAATTTTGCAACTTGAGTACTTTCAATTTATGTAGTGTGTAGAGGAAAATCAAGAAGATCGGGTAAATATAACATATAGCCCCATACAACCGGTTGTTCCGATATAAGGTTTTTTGGCCAATACAATAAAAAGTTAGGAACGTAAAATATTGCACCTTTAGTACTTTCTACATATGTAATGTGTATAGTGTAAGTCAGTACAATTGAACACGTATAATATATAGCCTCCATACAATCGATTGTCCCGATAACTCGGATCCTATTATTTTGTAAGTTTTTATTATAACAAAGATGTGTAATGTGTATAGTAAATATAGTTAAATTGAAACAGGCTGTACTGGGGATCGAACAGTGAAAATCGTGACGCTTATTCATGAAAGGTATATAGCCTTCGGCACAGCCGAAGACAGCTTTCCTTACTTGTTTTCTGTAAATTTGCATGTAATTACGAGATTTTTAAATTTTTCTCTTTTGTATCTACATATGTGTATATGTTTTATGTCGACCGCTCTATGTTTGACTTTAAACAAATAAAATAATAATAATAATTTAGGTAGGTATCGCTATTAAAGAGCATTACGACATGCTGGGCAGGCCCCCAACAGCATTCACACAGAACAGAGTCGGCCTTTGTCAGCTCCAGTCCCGCTGATGCCTTCCTGTGATTACAAGTACTACACGGAGGAAAATATATGGATCGAACATCCATATATATTGACACCACATTAAATAAAAATTGACAATCCTGTCCCATCAATGAATATGGATGTTCCATCAATGCATTGATAAATCACTATTGAAGTGGTATCAATATAAACTATTGATAAATTGTAAATAGTTTAAAAAACAAAATTTCATACAATTTGACATCTGGTTTTAGTAAGATTCGAACCCTGCTCTTCTGGCAAGTTAGGCCAGTGTTCTATCACTCCGCAACGGCATGTTATAAAATTTTCAATCATAAATTAAAAAAATTTTGAATAAAAAAAAACGCTCTAACAAGTTTTAATATTGTTAGGTAATCCATATTAAAAATTGTTGAACTATTATGATTATGCGTCCCAGAAAAATTTTCAATTCGCCCAAATATATTAATACGCTGCCTCTAACATTATTACTATGCAGTAAATATAGATATGGATATAGCAAGAATAGAAATTTATATTACGACCATAGACATGCCGTTCAAATATATTGGTATTCTATCCATACATATAAAAAATAGTACATCATATCGAAATAGATGACATGTCATTTGACTTTTTATTGAGAGCAAATAATATTTGATAACTCTCTCATTCTGAATGAATATTGCATCAAACTCGTCGCTATCAATAGTGATATTATTACAATATTCAAGGCATTTCTCTCAGTGTAGTGGTTGCGGTAGGAAACCAGAGGCACACCGGGTGAAAAAAGGTGAAAAAATATTACTGTAAAAATTACAGATCTTAATATTAAATTCTAGAGGTCTATCATCGCTAGTTTAGATTTCACAGACTTTACCTCATATTTGGTACAAAAACGACAAACCATTGCTGTAAACCCCAATTTACCTGAACATATTTTTGTAAGAACTCGGGTTCCCTACAAAAGCTGCATAGCCTAAAATTTTCTCCGACTAGCCGTTTTCTAGTATTCTAGCATCAAAATAAGTTTCGATTTCCTGGTCGATTTTTTGTCGTTCCACCGTGTTAATAGTAATTCGACCGATCGACAACTTGCATTTGATGGTTGAATACCATGAAGCAACTACTACAGATCACGTATTCCGCCACCCGCCTCCTGCGGTTTAGGGGTTTAGAATATGCCTGAGGTAGGTATGCCGGTCGTAAGAGGCGACTAAAATCCACGAAATCGTTCCCAAGAGAGTCGGGCAGTGCCGCAAGGTGTACCGGATTCATACGGCAAAGGACTGTGAACACCCGTACAACCCCTGTCTGGTCTGTCACGTAACTTTTTATAAGTGGATCTTCCGACTAGGCAGGGCAAAGTATGGCTACAACAACGCATCCCGACAACCGTGTATTTGTAATTTAATTTGAGAAAAACGTTTTTTTTGTCAAATGACGTCACGATTTTGAAAGCTTCAGTTTTTTTAACTGACTTCTCCTCACACTTTCATTTAATTGTTTTTTAAATAAAATTTTTCAATTAAAATTTTGTAAACAATAAATTTTATGAGGTTTTAGAGCGGTCTGTGCTCTATTTTTGAAGCTGCTTGAAGCGGAAGCCGTGGTGTAGAGGTAGCTGGTATATCATACCGAAGGTCCCAGCTAAAATTATTCTGCCCTGCAGGTTCCTTTCGGATTCAGCATAAAAGATCCTGCCAATTTGTAAAAAATAGTAGAAAGCAGCCGAAAACACATTGCAAGAGGCCTGAATCTTCTAGGAGATACATATATAGCTCTTTAATTTTGATATACTATCCACTAAGTGTAGTGGGGTGTGGTTGCTGTGTGACCTTGCCCAATCCCGACTCTTGCGTCCTCGTTCGTACACTCTGGGCAACGTGAGCTATCTAGGCTAGCGGCAGAAAGAGAGGGAGCCCCGGTGGGGCAACTCTGACATACTTGGTTTAAGGGCTCACCGAGGTCTTTTGCGCAGAGTCTGTTCACCATGAGGTGCGGCTGCAAGCGGGCGTCTGTCTTGAATCAAGCGGCTCGCTATATAAATGTGTAAATATTCTTAAAAAAAACCCCCGGAACGGGTTGTGCGCTGGGTTTGGGACCCGCCACGTAAAAAACCTAATTCCAATGAAAAGAAAAACAACAAAGCCTCGGATGAGAACCCCCTTTAATGTTGACGACCCAGCAAAACGAATTATGGACTACGAGAAGGATATTAGGGCATGTACGTGGAATGTCCGGGCCCTTTCTAGGGAGAGTACCGCTGCCCGACTGGTTGATGTCCTCGCGAACGCAAAGGCTGACATCACCGCCCTGCAGGAAATGCGATGGACGGGGCATAGAAAGACGACCATCGGTCCTTGTGACGTATACTACAGGGGCCAGGCACGCGGCAAAGCGCGTGGTGTAGCATTTGTGGTTGGAAAGAGACTTCGCCCCGCCAAGTACTAGCGTTCACTCCTGCGGACGAGCGTCTCGCTGCGATTCGCATAAAGGCGAGGTTTTTCAACATAACATTTATCTGCGCCTATGCGCCGGCTGAGGAGACGGACGACGCAGAGAAGGACTCCTTCTATATCTATCATTTTTGTACATGGATATTTGCATTTTTAAAGTTTACTGGCCTAATGTCGACTGTAAAACCAATTAAAGCCAAATGGTCAAAGCTAGTATTTTTTGTAAAGAAAAAGTATAGACAAAAAAACTCTACTAAGCAAAAGGACAAAGTTTAAGAAAAAATATAAACTAAAGCCAAGAAGTAGTTTTGGAAATGTATGTGCATAATATATATTTAAATGGGTGGTATCTATGCACTTGCAGTCATAGTGGATATATGTGTTTGTGTGAAAAAAAGGACTATACGTAAATAGATATAACAATACTATTTTAGGGTACTGCATTTTTTTTTTTAAAATTCGGCTGTGCCGAAGGCTATATACCTCTCATGAATAAGCGTCACGATTTTCACTGTTCGATCCCCAGTACAGCCTGTGTGAATTTAACTTTAGCTCATACCGAAATTATCGGAACTATCGATTATATGGGGGCGATGTGTTTTGTTGGTCCAATCTCATTGATTTTTAACATCGACATTCCACTTTCTAACAGAGCGATAGTTACGAAATTTCACGACCCTACCTTTATAATTATAGGAGTTATAGCTCGTTTATCGGAACAATCGATTGTATGGGGGCTATGTGAAATATTTATCTCATCTCAATGATTTTCAACATCGATATTTCACATATAAAAACATCAATACCTACAAAATTTCACGTTACTCGCTCTTTAATTACAGAAGTTATAGTCCAAAATCCGTTTATCGGAACAATCGATTGTATGGGAGCTATATGAAATATTTATCCCATCTCAATGATTTTCAACATCGATATTTCACATATAAAAACATCAATACCTACCAATATTCACGTTACTAGCTCTTTAATTACAGAAGTTATAGTCCAAAATCCGTTTATCGGAACAATCGATTGTATGGGAGCTATATGAATGATTTATCCCATGTCAATGATTTTCAACATCGATATTTCACATATAAAAACATCAATACCTACCAAATTTCACGTTACTAGCTCTTTAATTACAGAAGTTATAGTCCAAAATCCGTTTATCGGAACAATCGATTGTATGGGAGCTATATGAAATATTTATCCCATCTCAATGATTTTCAACATCGATATTTCACATATAAAACATCAATAACTACCAAATTTCACGTAACTAGCTCTTTAATTACATAAGTTATAGCCCGAAATCCGTTTATCGGAACAAGCGATTGTATGGGAGCTATGAGTAGTTTTGGTCCGATCTTGCTGGTTCCGACGAATGATTATTCTCATATAAAATAACGCCTCCATACCAAATTTCATCGAGATATCTCTAAAATTGAGGGACTAGTTTGCGTACAAACAGACGGACAGAAGGACAGACGGACGGAAAGGCGGACATGGCTAAATCGAATCAACTCATCGTCCTGATCATAACGGTATACTTAGTAGTGGGTCTATCTCTTCTTCTTCTCATACTTACAAACATCGTACCAAAGTTATAATACCATTTCATGTTCATAAAAGGTATAAAAATGGGGAAACCAGAAAAAAGTGTCAATGTTTGGGGCTAGAATACTAGAAAACGGCTAGTCTGAAAAAATTTCAGTCTTGTCAGTTTTTGTAGGGAATTCAATTTCCTACAAGAATATGTTCAGGTAAATGGTGTTTTACAACAATGGATTGTCGTTTTTATACCAAATATGAGGTAAAGTCTGTAAAATCGAAACTAGCGATGATAGATCTCTAGAATTTAATATTAAGATCTGTAAATTTTACAGTGTTTCTTACATTTCTCAAAAATAAAGTCAATATATCTAATTTTTGAAAAAAATTTTTTTTTTTTATTTGGCCCAGTCTAACACTCACACTAGAGTAGGAGCTAAAAGTACCCGTTTGGGCGAAAACACGGTGCTATAACAGCATTTTATGGTCCGGAACCCTTCTGTGGGCTCACCAAGGCCCACGTAAGGGAGACCATAAGCAACTGGGAAGACAAACAGTTTAGGCAGCATTGGCTTAGCAGCCTAGGATAGAGGCAGGCCAAACTCTTTATAGAACCATCGCAAATCTAAGAAGGGTGGATCTAAGAACCCTCACTGGGTATTATACGGGACATTGTAGTCTACGTTATCACCTGAGTAAATTGAATCTGTCAGATACAACAATTTGTCGGTTTTGCGAACTGGACGATTAAACGCCGGTTCACATACTCTGCGAATGCATTGCGTTAGCAAGAAAGAGAGTTTGCTACCTAGGTGGTGTCGCTCTCAATCCGTTCGTGATATGGAATAAAAAACCTGAGAGGTGCTCAAATTTATAAAGAGCCTCCGCATACAGCTGATAGGTCGCACAATAGATCGTACTAATGGTCGCGGTGTAATAAGGCCTTATAATAATAATAATAATAATAGAGTTACGAAAAGGGGAAGAAAGAAAGTAAGGAAACGACAGGAAAGGAAAGGAAAGGAAAGCTAAGGAAAATAGGAATGTAATGGAAATAAAGATAAGAAAAAAAAGAAAAGAAAAGAAATGAAAAGAATATAAATAAAATGAAGACAAACGAGACGAAACTAAAGCAAAGGATATGAAAAGAAACGAAAGGAAAGGCAAGAAAAAGAAAATAAAAGGAATAAAGGAATGTAATGGACAGGAAAGGAAAGGTAAGAAAATAAAAAAAGGAAAAGAAAGGAAAGAAAGAAAATAATATGAAATGAAAAGATAGAAAAGGAAAGGAAAAGAAAAGAAAGGAAGAAAAGGGAAGGAAAAGAGGGAGGAAAAGGCAAAAAGAAGAGGAATGTATAGAAACGGAAAATATAATATATAAGGAAAAGTAAGGAAAAAAGTGGAAGCGTTAATTTGCTCGGCTAATTCCCGTCCTCTGCTATCTACAGAAAGGCGTGAATGCCACATACCATCATCATCATCATTTATTGGCGCTTAACCGCCTAAGCGATTTTGGCCGTCGCCTATCAAAGCACGCCAGTCATTCCTTTTTAGCGATAACTGACGCCAATTGGAAACCCCAAGGGAGTTCAAGTCATCCTCCACCTGTTGTTTCCATCTCAGTCGAGGCCTCCCCCTTCCTCTGCTGCCGAATTCGGGTGACGATTGGAAAACCTTCTGGGCTGGAGCTTCTTTGTCCATTCGCATGACGTGACCCAGCCAGCGGAGCCTTTGGGCTTTAATTCGCTGGACTATGGTCAGATCTGCGTAAAGCTCGTACAGCTCATCGTTAAATCTCCTTCGATACTCGCCGTCGGCATCACGGGAAGGACCATAAATCTTCCGGAGAACTTTTCTCTCAAATACTCCAAGGGCCATCTCATCTTCTCTTGACATTGTCCATGAGTCTGAGCCATACATCAGGACAGGTATGATGAGAGACTTATAGAGCGCGATCTTTGTTCTTCGAGAGAGGACTTTACTTCTCAATTGCCTACTCAGTCCAAAGTAGCACTTGTTCGCAAGAGTGATTCTCCGTTGGATTTCTAGACTGATATTATTTTCGGTGTTAATGCTGGTTCCCAAATAGACGAAGTCCCTCACAGTTTCAAATTTGTAACTATCAACAGTGACGTGGCTGCCAAGACGCAGGTGCGCCGATTCTTTCTTTGATGACAGCAAATACTTCGTCTTGTCCTCGTTGAACGCAAGACCCACTTTTTTCGCTTCTTTATCCAGTCCAGAGAAGGCAGCGCTTACGGCGCGGTTGTTAAGGCCAATGATATCAATATCATCGGCATACGCCAGCAATTGCACGCTCTTGTAAAAGATTGTACCATTGCGGTTTAGCTCTGCTGCTCGAATTATCTTCTCCAGCATCAGGTTGAAGAAATCGCACGAAAGGGAGTCGCCCTGTCTGAAGCCTCGTTTGGTTTCAAATGGCTCAGAGAGGTCCTTCCCGACTCTGACGGAGCTGTTAGTATTGCTCAACGTCATTTGGCAAAGCCGTATAAGCTTTGCAGGGAAGTCAAATTCAGACATGGCGGCATACAGGCAACTCCTTTTTGCGCTGTCAAAAGCGGCTTTGAAATCGACAAAGAGATGGTGTGTGTCGATTCTTTTATCATGGGTCTTCTCCAGGATTTGGCGTATCGTGAAAATCTGGTCGATGGTAGACTTACCAGGTCTAAAGCCACACTGATAAGGTCCAATCAGCTTGTCTACGATGGGCTTCAGTCTTTCACACAATACGCTAGAAAGAACCTTATACGCGATATTAAGAAGGCTGATTCCGCGGTAGTTGGTGCGGTTAGCGGGATCGCCTTTCTTGTGGATTGGGCAGAGCACACTTAAATTCCAATCTGGAGGCATGCACTCGTCTGACCATATTCTGCATAAGAGCTGATGCATGCTTTTTACCAGCTCTTCGCCTCCGTGTTTGAACAGCTCGGCGGGCAGTCCGTCTTTTCCAGGCGCTTTGTTGTTTTTCAGCCGGGATATAGCTATCCTCACTTCATCATAGTCAGGTGGTGGGACGACTTTTCCATCGTCAGGGATTGGGGTATCGGGTTCGACGTCTCCCTCGCAATTTAGCAGTGAGGAGAAGTGCTCCCTCCATAATTTAAGTACACTCTGTACGTCGGTTACCAGGTCGCCATTATTGTCCTTACAGGAACTTGCCCCGGTCTTAAAACCTTCCGTCATCCGCCGGATCTTTTCATAGAATTTTCGGGCATCATTCCTGTCAGCCAGCATCTCAAGCTCCTCACACTCACGCCTTTCGGCCTCACGTTTCTTTTTTCTGAAAAGGCGTCTCTCTTCCTTCTTTGCCTCACGATAGCGTTGCCATACACTGCGGGTTGCGCCCGTTCGCAACGTCTCCCTGTAGGCAGCGTCCTTTTTGTCCGAGGCAGTGCTGCATTCCTCATCGTACCAGTTGTTTTTGCGGGCTCGCTGGAACCCTATAGTGGCCTCAGCGGCGGTACGTAATGAGTGAGAGATATGCTTCCATTGCTCGGTTGCATCGTTAGGTCGAGGATTGCTCTCCGATAGCAGGTGTGAGAGTCGAGTGGAGAAATTGTCAGCTGTCTGTGTCGTGCGCAGCTTCTCGACGTCAAACTTTCCTTCCGTTACTGTGCGCACTTTCTTTGCTACACAGAGGCGTGTGCGTATCTTGGCTGCAACAAGATAATGGTCCGAGTCGATATTGGGACCACGAAGGGTACGCACGTCCAGAACGGTGGAGCTATGTCTGCCGTCGATCATGACATGATCAATCTGGTTTCTTGTTCTTTGATCAGGAGACAGCCATGTGGCTTGGTGTATTCGTTTATGCTGGAACCTGGTACTACTGATGACCATATTGCGAGCAGCAGCGAAATCAATCAACCTAGTGCCGTTGGGGGATGTTATATCATGGAGACTAAATTTTCCAACTGTTGGACCAAAGACTCCTTCCTTGCCCACCTTCGCATTAAAGTCGCCGAGCACGATTTTGATATCATGTTGGGGGCAGCGATCATAAGTATGTTCAAGTTTATCGTAGAAGGAGTCCTTCTCTGCGTCGTCCGTCTCCTCAGTCGGCGCATAGGCGCAGATAAATGTTATGTTGAAAAATTTCGCTTTGATGCGGATCGCAGCGAGACGCTCGTCCACGGGGGTGAACGCTAGTACTTGGCGGCGAAGTCTCTTTCCCACCACGAATCCTACACCACGCGCTTTGCCGCGTGTCTGGCCACTGTAGTATACGTCACAAGGTCCGATGGTCGTCTTTCCTTGTCCCGTCCATCGCATTTCCTGCAGGGCGGTGATGTCAGCCTTTGCGTTAACGAGGACATCAACCAGTCGGGCAGCGGTACCGTCCCTTGAAAGGGTCCGGACATTCCCGGTACATGCCCTAATATCCAAATCATTATGCCTTATTCGTTTTGCCGGGTCGTCAACATTAAAGGGGGTTCTCATCCGAGGCTTTAATTTATTTTTCATTGGACTAAATTTTTTACGTGGCGGGTCCCAAACCCAGCGCACAACCCGTTTCGGGGTTTTTGGAAAATATTTACACATTTATATAGCGAGCCGCTTGCTTCAAGACAGACGCCCGCTTGCAGCCGCACCTCATGGTGAACAGACGCTGCGCAAAAACCTCGGTGAGCCCTTAAACCAAGTATGTCAGAGTGGCCCCACCGGGGCTCCCTCTCTTTCTGCCGCGAGCCTAGGTAGCTCCCGTTGCCCAGAGTGCACGAACGAGGACGCAAGAGTCGGGATTGAGCAAGGTCACTTAGCAACCACACTCCATTACACTCCTTGCCACATACCATGGTGGGCATTAAAATCGCCACAAATAAACGCACTAAGGTCAGGGCGAAAACTTCGGGGCAGCAAGTGACGGTGTGTGTATATGTTAATTAGCTCGAGATCAACACCTCCAGCCTGTACAGCTATACCCTGACACTCTAAGGGTAAGTCTCATTGGTCGGTGTTGATAATAAATTCCCTATACTGCACGGTATGGTGGACAAGGAACGCGAGACCGTCCCACACCGTATGTGCGGTCGTGCCGCTCTTCTGGCAAGTTAGGCCAGTGTTCTATCACTCCGCTACGGCATGTTATAAAATTTTCAATCATAAATTAAAAAAATTTTGAATAAAAAAAAACGCTCTAACAAGTTTTAATATTGTTAGGTAATCCATATTAAAAATTGTTGAACTATTATGATTATGCGTCCCAGAAAAATTTTCAATTCGCCCAAATATATTAATACGCTGCCTCTAACATTATTACTATGCAGTAAATATAGATATGGATATAGCAAGAATAGAAATTTATATTACGACCATAGACATGCCGTTCAAATATATTGGTATTCTATCCATACATATAAAAAATAGTACATCATATCGAAATAGATGACATGTCATTTGACTTTTTATTGAGAGCAAATAATATTTGATAACTCTCTCATTCTGAATGAATATTGCATCAAACTCGTCGCTATCAATAGTGATATTATCACAATATTCAAGGCATTTCTCTCAGTGTAGTGGTTGCGGTAGGAAACCAGAGGCACACCGGGTGAAAAAAGGTGAAAAAATATTACTGTAAAAATTACAGATCTTAATATTAAATTCTAGAGGTCTATCATCGCTAGTTTAGATTTCACAGACTTTACCTCATATTTGGTACAAAAACGACAAACCATTGCTGTAAACCCCAATTTACCTGAACATATTTTTGTAAGAACTCGGGTTCCCTACAAAAGCTGCATAGCCTAAAATTTTCTCCGACTAGCCGTTTTCTAGTATTCTAGCATCAAAATAAGTTTCGATTTCCTGGTCGATTTTTTGTCGTTCCACCGTGTTAATAGTAATTCGACCGATCGACAACTTGCATTTGATGGTTGAATACCATGAAGCAACTACTACAGATCACGTATTCCGCCACCCGCCTCCTGCGGTTTAGGGGTTTAGAATATGCCTGAGGTAGGTATGCCGGTCGTAAGAGGCGACTAAAATCCACGAAATCGTTCCCAAGAGAGTCGGGCAGTGCCGCAAGGTGTACCGGATTCATACGGCAAAGGACTGTGAACACCCGTACAACCCCTGTCTGGTCTGTCACGTAACTTTTTATAAGTGGATCTTCCGACTAGGCAGGGCAAAGTATGGCTACAACAACGCATCCCGACAACCGTGTATTTGTAATTTAATTTGAGAAAAACGTTTTTTTTGTCAAATGACGTCACGATTTTGAAAGCTTCAGTTTTTTTAACTGACTTCTCCTCACACTTTCATTTAATTGTTTTTTAAATAAAATTTTTCAATTAAAATTTTGTAAACAATAAATTTTATGAGGTTTTAGAGCGGTCTGTGCTCTATTTTTGAAGCTGCTTGAAGCGGAAGCCGTGGTGTAGAGGTAGCTGGTATATCATACCGAAGGTCCCAGCTAAAATTATTCTGCCCTGCAGGTTCCTTTCGGATTCAGCATAAAAGATCCTGCCAATTTGTAAAAAATAGTAGAAAGCAGCCGAAAACACATTGCAAGAGGCCTGAATCTTCTAGGAGATACATATATAGCTCTTTAATTTTGATATACTATCCACTAAGTGTAGTGGGGTGTGGTTGCTGTGTGACCTTGCCCAATCCCGACTCTTGCGTCCTCGTTCGTACACTCTGGGCAACGTGAGCTATCTAGGCTAGCGGCAGAAAGAGAGGGAGCCCCGGTGGGGCAACTCTGACATACTTGGTTTAAGGGCTCACCGAGGTCTTTTGCGCAGAGTCTGTTCACCATGAGGTGCGGCTGCAAGCGGGCGTCTGTCTTGAATCAAGCGGCTCGCTATATAAATGTGTAAATATTCTTAAAAAAAACCCCCGGAACGGGTTGTGCGCTGGGTTTGGGACCCGCCACGTAAAAAACCTAATTCCAATGAAAAGAAAAACAACAAAGCCTCGGATGAGAACCCCCTTTAATGTTGACGACCCAGCAAAACGAATTATGGACTACGAGAAGGATATTAGGGCATGTACGTGGAATGTCCGGGCCCTTTCTAGGGAGAGTACCGCTGCCCGACTGGTTGATGTCCTCGCGAACGCAAAGGCTGACATCACCGCCCTGCAGGAAATGCGATGGACGGGGCATAGAAAGACGACCATCGGTCCTTGTGACGTATACTACAGGGGCCAGGCACGCGGCAAAGCGCGTGGTGTAGCATTTGTGGTTGGAAAGAGACTTCGCCCCGCCAAGTACTAGCGTTCACTCCTGCGGACGAGCGTCTCGCTGCGATTCGCATAAAGGCGAGGTTTTTCAACATAACATTTATCTGCGCCTATGCGCCGGCTGAGGAGACGGACGACGCAGAGAAGGACTCCTTCTATATCTATCATTTTTGTACATGGATATTTGCATTTTTAAAGTTTACTGGCCTAATGTCGACTGTAAAACCAATTAAAGCCAAATGGTCAAAGCTAGTATTTTTTGTAAAGAAAAAGTATAGACAAAAAAACTCTACTAAGCAAAAGGACAAAGTTTAAGAAAAAATATAAACTAAAGCCAAGAAGTAGTTTTGGAAATGTATGTGCATAATAAGTATATATTTAAATGGGTGGTATCTATGCACTTGCAGTCATAGTGGATATATGTGTTTGTGTGAAAAAAAGGACTATACGTAAATAGATATAACAATACTATTTTAGGGTACTGCATTTTTTTTTTTAAAATTCGGCTGTGCCGAAGGCTATATACCTCTCATGAATAAGCGTCACGATTTTCACTGTTCGATCCCCAGTACAGCCTGTGTGAATTTAACTTTAGCTCATACCGAAATTATCGGAACTATCGATTATATGGGGGCGATGTGTTTTGTTGGTCCAATCTCATTGATTTTTAACATCGACATTCCACTTTCTAACAGAGCGATAGTTACGAAATTTCACGACCCTACCTTTATAATTATAGGAGTTATAGCTCGTTTATCGGAACAATCGATTGTATGGGGGCTATGTGAAATATTTATCTCATCTCAATGATTTTCAACATCGATATTTCACATATAAAAACATCAATACCTACAAAATTTCACGTTACTCGCTCTTTAATTACAGAAGTTATAGTCCAAAATCCGTTTATCGGAACAATCGATTGTATGGGAGCTATATGAAATATTTATCCCATCTCAATGATTTTCAACATCGATATTTCACATATAAAAACATCAATACCTACCAATATTCACGTTACTAGCTCTTTAATTACAGAAGTTATAGTCCAAAATCCGTTTATCGGAACAATCGATTGTATGGGAGCTATATGAATGATTTATCCCATGTCAATGATTTTCAACATCGATATTTCACATATAAAAACATCAATACCTACCAAATTTCACGTTACTAGCTCTTTAATTACAGAAGTTATAGTCCAAAATCCGTTTATCGGAACAATCGATTGTATGGGAGCTATATGAAATATTTATCCCATCTCAATGATTTTCAACATCGATATTTCACATATAAAACATCAATAACTACCAAATTTCACGTAACTAGCTCTTTAATTACATAAGTTATAGCCCGAAATCCGTTTATCGGAACAAGCGATTGTATGGGAGCTATGAGTAGTTTTGGTCCGATCTTGCTGGTTCCGACGAATGATTATTCTCATATAAAATAACGCCTCCATACCAAATTTCATCGAGATATCTCTAAAATTGAGGGACTAGTTTGCGTACAAACAGACGGACAGAAGGACAGACGGACGGAAAGGCGGACATGGCTAAATCGAATCAACTCATCGTCCTGATCATAACGGTATACTTAGTAGTGGGTCTATCTCTTCTTCTTCTCATACTTACAAACATCGGACCAAAGTTATAATACCATTTCATGTTCATAAAAGGTATAAAAATGGGGAAACCAGAAAAAAGTGTCAATGTTTGGGGCTAGAATACTAGAAAACGGCTAGTCTGAAAAAATTTCAGTCTTGTCAGTTTTTGTAGGGAATTCAATTTCCTACAAGAATATGTTCAGGTAAATGGTGTTTTACAACAATGGATTGTCGTTTTTATACCAAATATGAGGTAAAGTCTGTAAAATCGAAACTAGCGATGATAGATCTCTAGAATTTAATATTAAGATCTGTAAATTTTACAGTGTTTCTTACATTTCTCAAAAATAAAGTCAATATATCTAATTTTTGAAAAAAAATTTTTTTTTTTATTTGGCCCAGTCTAACACTCACACTAGAGTAGGAGCTAAAAGTACCCGTTTGGGCGAAAACACGGTGCTATAACAGCATTTTATGGTCCGGAACCCTTCTGTGGGCTCACCAAGGCCCACGTAAGGGAGACCATAAGCAACTGGGAAGACAAACAGTTTAGGCAGCATTGGCTTAGCAGCCTAGGATAGAGGCAGGCCAAACTCTTTATAGAACCATCGCAAATCTAAGAAGGGTGGATCTAAGAACCCTCACTGGGTATTATACGGGACATTGTAGTCTACGTTATCACCTGAGTAAATTGAATCTGTCAGATACAACAATTTGTCGGTTTTGCGAACTGGACGATGAAACGCCGGTTCACATACTCTGCGAATGCATTGCGTTAGCAAGAAAGAGAGTTTGCTACCTAGGTGGTGTCGCTCTCAATCCGTTCGTGATATGGAATAAAAAACCTGAGAGGTGCTCAAATTTATAAAGAGCCTCCGCATACAGCTGATAGGTCGCACAATAGATCGTACTAATGGTCGCGGTGTAATAAGGCCTTATAATAATAATAATAATAATAGAGTTACGAAAAGGGGAAGAAAGAAAGTAAGGAAACGACAGGAAAGGAAAGGAAAGGAAAGCTAAGGAAAATAGGAATGTAATGGAAATAAAGATAAGAAAAAAAAGAAAAGAAAAGAAATGAAAAGAATATAAATAAAATGAAGACAAACGAGACGAAACTAAAGCAAAGGATATGAAAAGAAACGAAAGGAAAGGCAAGAAAAAGAAAATAAAAGGAATAAAGGAATGTAATGGACAGGAAAGGAAAGGTAAGAAAATAAAAAAAGGAAAAGAAAGGAAAGAAAGAAAATAATATGAAATGAAAAGATAGAAAAGGAAAGGAAAAGAAAAGAAAGGAAGAAAAGGGAAGGAAAAGAGGGAGGAAAAGGCAAAAAGAAGAGGAATGTATAGAAACGGAAAATATAATATATAAAGAAAAGTAAGGAAAAAAGTGGAAGCGTTAATTTGCTCGGCTAATTCCCGTCCTCTGCTATCTACAGAAAGGCGTGAATGCCACATACCATGGTGGGCATTAAAATCGCCACAAATAAACGCACTAAGGTCAGGGCGAAAACTTCGGGGCAGCAAGTGACGGGTGAATGTATATGTTAATTAGCTCGAGATCAACACCTCCAGCCTGTACAGCTATACCCTGACACTCTAAGGGTAAGTCTCATTGGTCGGTGTTGATAATAAATTCCCTATACTGCACGGTATGGTGGACAAGGAACGCGAGACCGTCCCACACCGTATGTGCGGTCGTGCCGGAAAAGAGTGAGGAAAAGGCAAAAAGAAGAGGAATGTATAGAAACGGAAAATATAATATATAAGGAAAAGTAAGGAAAAAAGTGGAAGCGTTAATTTGCTCGGCTAATTCCCGTCCTCTGCTATCTACAGAAAGGCTGGAATGCCACATACCATGGGGGGCATTAAAATCGCCACAAATAAACGCACTAAGGTCAGGGCGATAACTTCGGGGCAGCAAGTGACGGGTGAATGTATATGTTAATTAGCTCGAGATCAACACCTCCAGCCTGTACAGCTATACCCTGACACTCTAAGGGTAAGTCTCATTGGTCGGTGTTGATAATAAATTCCCTATACTGCACGATATGGTGGACAAGGAACGCGAGGCCGCCCCACACCGTACGTGCGGTCGTGCCGGAGAACGTGGTAGCCCCACTCGCTCGGAGATCCGATTGCAGCGATTTTTATTTTATGCAGCTGCATGAATTTGGTTATCTCCGCTATCTTGCCAGTTATGCCATTTCCATTTTCAAGTGTGATACCACAACGTACCTCCCCTCATATGAAGTGTTTTTGAAAAACATTTAAAAAAATTGTATTTCATTCAGGGTTCGGATTTATTCATTTATGAAGATTCCAGTACGTTCATTTGTATTCGCAATCCACATCGTTCATGAATGCATTCGTGCATCATTCATAAATGCCTTCTCGAATCTATAAATGCACGTACTTCTTGCCGTTCATCTTCATATACGTATGCATATCATGGAAAACTGCTATTGCGAGTATACCGGCAGGAATGTGAACCAAAAAAAACTTTTGACGGAACTTCTAGGTTTTATTCAGGGATATGAAGGACCTTCTTAGGGGCCATTTCTATAATTTTTCGGGACCATTTTGGAATTTTTTTCGGGACCATTTCGGGATTATTTTCAGGACTTTTCGGGATTGTCTTCGGCATTATTCCGGAAATTTTTCGGGATTGGTTTTTCAATCATTTCGTGATAATTTTGGGATTGTTTTCGGATCATTGCAGGATTCTTTTTGGGACTTTTCGGGATTGTGTTCGGGACTTTTCCTAACCATTTCGGGATGATTTTTGGGCCATTTCATGTTCATAGAGTTCTTAACAATTTCAAGAAAAAATTTCGGGATGCAGTTTTGTGCAAGCACACTACCTTAAATTATCATCATCTGCATGCTTACATGTGTACATGTTCAAAAATTGTTTACGCGAGATTTTTCGGATACACACACATTCATACCTACCTACATCCCAACAAACATTTTTAGCTAATCTCAATTTGAGATGCGTTTGAGAACCAATCATCTTCTCAAATCTCAAACGTTCGTTTTCAATTTTAGGCGAAATAACCGTTGATAGCGTTCTCAACCTAAAAGGTTAATTTTTAATATGGGATTTTCCCTGATTTTCAAATTGAGAACGGCAGAATTTTCAAACGTTTCTCAAACTGAGTGGAGAGAAGCCAATCATGCAAAACAAATACCCATTTTAATAAACAGCGAGTTTCCATTTATGCATTTAAGTTTTACTTAATACTTTTTTAATTAATATAGTTCAACAAATAATCCTGTTATATAAACAACATTTGAGAAAAAGTTGAGAATAGATGTTTTCTCAAACGTTTGAGTTTTTGGTGCTCGATGTTTGTTGGGATACAACACATGCTTTTGTTCTACTAACTAGCGATAATGCCTTGTGGTTTTCCCACACACAAAACAAAAACGGAAATGCGAGCGCTGTTATATATATACATGTATGTAGGTATGTACACGCGTATACCTACCCCCAGCAAAAAACGAGCACCAAAAACTCAAACGTTTGAAAAAATCTATTCTCAACTTTTTCTCACACTTCCGGTTGAGCAAGCGAAGTAAGCGGACGGCTTTTTCTGAGCTAATTCTTTTGTTCATATTATAATTTAAAGTTTTTACTTAAAACTAATAAAAGTGTTTAATCAATATTTTAAACAAGTTCTACGATTAAAATACTGTGAAAGCACCATCTTTTTCTCCAGGTAAGCTGCATTGCTTCTAATTTTTTATACCTTTCATGAACATGAAATGGTATTGTAACTTTGGTCCGATGTTTGTAAGTATGAGAAGAAGAAGAGATAGACCCACTAATAAGTATACCGTTATGATCAGGACGATGAGTTGATTCGATTTAGCCATGTCCGTCGGTCCGTCTGTTTGTACGCAAACTAGTCCCTCAATTTTAGAGATATCTCGATGAAATTTGGTATGGAGGCGTTATTTTATATGAGAATAATCATTCGTCGGAACCAGCAATATCGGACCAAAACTACTCATAGCTCCCTTACAATCGATTGTTCCGATAAACGGATTTCGGGCTATAACTTCTGTAATTAAAGAGCTAGTAACGTGAAATTTTGTAGGTAATGATATTTTTATATGTAAAATATCGATGTTGAAAATCATTGAAATGGGATAAATATTTCAAAAAGCTCCCATACAATCGATGGTTCCGATAAACGGATTTTGGGCTATAACTTCCGTAATTAAAGAGGTAGTAACCTAAAATTTTGTAGGTATTGATATTTTTATATATGAAATATCGATGTTGAAAATCATTGAGATGGGATAAATATTTCATATAGCTCCCATACAATCGATTGTTCCGATAAACGGATTTTGGGCTATAACTTCTGTAATTAAAGAGCTAGTAACGTGAAATTTTGTAGGTATTGATGTTTTTATATGTGAAATATTGATGTTGAAAATCATTGAGATGGGATAAATATTTCATATAGCTCCCATACAATCGATTGTTCCGATAAACGGTTTTTTGCTATAACTTATGTAATTAAAGAGCTAGTAACGTGAAATTTTGTAGGTATTGATGTTTTTATATGTGAAATATCGACGTTGAAAATCATTGAGATGAGATAAATATTTCACAGAGCCCCCATACAATCGATTGTTCCGATAAACGGATTTTGGGCTATAACGCCTCTAATTGTAAAGGTAGGGTCGTGAAATTTCGTAACTATTGCTCTGTTAGAAAGTGGAATGTCGATGTTAAAAATAGGAGTGCCACGAAATCCCCAAAAAAAAAATCCCCAAACACAAAATCCCCAAAAAAAAAAAATACCCAAAAACATAATCCCCAAAAACAAGATCCCCAAATTCAAAATCCCCAAAATCAAAATCCCCAAACACAAAATCCCAGTGCTATGATAAACATCATTGCCGTGTAAAAAATAGCAATATCTCTTTCCTATATGAGCTTTCGTTCACATTTATGTACATATATTCACCTTTTGGCAATACACATTTTTACTTATCCATATATAGGACTGCTAGTCGCTATAACTCGAACAAGCTAACAACGAAGCTGATACAAAAAGAGAAACGAAAATTAAGACAAACGCGAAGTTTCAAGTGTACTTATGTTTGCTCATATTGCGCATTTCGCAGCATATTTTAACATGTGGAAGTAGCGCAGTTGCTAGGCACACCGACTAGCACGCAGAGGGCTGCGAGTTCAAGTACAGGTTGGGGTAATTTTTTATTTCTAACTTTTTTAAAATTGTTTTTAAGTTCCTAAGTATTTTTCGAAAACTTTAGCCACTCGGCTATTGCCTCATATAAAATTCAATGGCAAAATATCCAATACAATGGCAGCAGACCCAATAGATGGAAATCATTGATTTCAGCTGCAGATAACATAACATCTATTCAGGAAAACAATATGGTTATATGTAAATTGTAAAAAACGTGTACCGTTAAGTTATCAGCAATGTATATGTATGTGTGTGGTCGGATAAAATTGACATTGACATATGTATCTTTGTATGTAAAAGTAATTAAGTGTTTGTAAAATTAAAAAATTGTTTCTGATATTTATCTGAAAAACAAAGAAGTTTGTATTTATTTGTATGATTTACTTGTAAATTACAGTAATTCAGAAATTCCCGAATAGCATAGATTGTATTTATACTATCGATAAATGACAACAAAGAAGCTTGTATTTACTTATATAATATATTGTACGTACATAAGTATTTGTTAATTCGTTATAAATGAAATTTTTTCTGTTTTATTGAAATATATCTAACATAAATCCCCATTTTATGTGTGAAATAAATTCAAATTAGGTTTAAAATCGCGGCGATTTTTAACCTAATTTGAATTTATTTCACACATAAAATGGGGATTTCGTGTTGGGGGTTTGATTTTGGGGATTATGGGGGTTTTAATTTTTGGGGATTCTGATTTTTTGGGGATTTTGGTTTTGGGGATTTTGATTTGGGGATTTTGTTTTGGGGATTTTGATTTTGGGGATAACGTGTAGACC
>CAXKVI010000388.1:0-39321 GCA_964058755.1 Campiglossa producta
GGAGTAACTATAAAAGCTACAAAAAAAAAAATTTCACTAGAATCAATTTTGTCGTTTGTAGTTGTAGGAAAATTACTTTTAGTGCTTTCAAATTGCTGAATTCTGCGTTTTTTTGACATGCGTTCTCGATTACTCCGAAACCTTAGGAGCAAAAAAAACATTTTTTTTCGGATAAAAAACTACAAACGATTTGTAACATATTTTAACAAAAAAAAACCAAAATTTACTTCATTTGCTTGGTTTCTGCACCAATATATTGTATTTTCGGAGTAACTATAAAAGCTACAAAAAAAAAATTTCACTACAATCAATTTTGTCGTTTGTAGTTGTAGGCAAATTACTTTTAGTGCTTTCAAATTGCTGAATTCTGCCTTTTTTGACATGCGTTCTCGATTACTCCGAAACCTTCGGAGCAAAAAAAAAATTTTTTTCGGATAAAAAACTACAAACGATTTAAAACATATTTCAACAAAAAAAAACCAAAATTTACTTCATTTGCTTGGTTCTGCACAATATATTGTATTTTCGGAGTAACTATAAAAGCTACAAAAAAAAAATTTCACTACAATCAATTTTGTCGTTTGTAGTTGTAGGAAAATTACTTTTAGTGCTTTCAAATTGCTGAATTCTGCCTTTTTTTGACATGCGTTCTCGATTACTCCGAAACCTTCGGAGCAAAAAAAAAATTTTTTTTCGGATAAAAAACTACAAACGATTAAAACATATTTCAACAAAAAAAAACAAAATTTACTTCATTTGCTTGTTTCTGCACAATATATTGTATTTTCGGAGTAACTATAAAGCTACAAAAAAAAAAATTTCACTACAATCAATTTTGTCGTTTGTAGTTGTAGGAAAATTACTTTTAGTGCTTTCAAATTGCTGATTCTGCCTTTTTTTGACATGCGTTCTCGATTACTCCGAAACCTTCGGAGCAAAAAAAAAATTTTTTTCGGATAAAAAACTACAAACGATTTAAAACATATTTCAATAAAAAAAACCAAAATTTACTTCATTTGCTTGGTTTCTGCACAATATAATTGTATTTTCGGAGTAACTATAAAAGCTACAAAAAAAAAAATTTCACTACAATCAATTTTGTCGTTTGTAGTTGTAGGAAATTACTTTTAGTGCTTTCAAATTGCTGAATTCTGCCTTTTTTTGACATGCGTTCTCGATTACTCCGAAACCTTCGGAGCAAAAAAAAAATTTTTTTTCGGATAAAAAACTACAAACGATTTAAAACATATTTCAACAAAAAAAAAACAAAATTTACTTCATTTGCTTGGTTTCTGCACAATATATTGTATTTTCGGAGTAACTATAAAAGCTACAAAAAAAAAAATTTCACTACAATCAATTTTGTCGTTTGTAGTTGTAGGAAAATTACTTTTAGTGCTTTCAAATTGCTGAATTCTGCCTTTTTTGACATGCGTTCTCGATTACTCCGAAACCTTCGGAGCAAAAAAAAAATTTTTTTTCGGATAAAAAACTACAAACGATTTAAAACATATTTCAACAAAAAAAAAACAAAATTTACTTCATTTGCTTGGTTTCTGCACAATATATTGTATTTTCGGAGTAACTATAAAAGCTACAAAAAAAAAAATTTCACTACAATCAATTTTGTCGTTTGTAGTTGTAGGAAAAGTACTTTTAGTGCTTTCAAATTGCTGAATTCTGCCTTTTTTTAACATGCGTTTTCGATATCTCCGAAACCTTTGGAGCAAAAAAAAAATGAATTTCACTACAATCAATCTCATCGTTTGTAGTTCACAAAAATGCAAAAAAAGTTTGAGTTTTTTCAAAGCGGGTTCCAGCGTGATGTGCATTAGGCCATATCTCCGAAACCTTTGGAGCAAAAAAAAATTTTTTTTTCGTATAAAAAACTACAAACGATTTAAAACATATTTTAACAAAAAAAAACCAAAATTTACTTCATTTGCTTGGTTTCTGCACAATATATTGTATTTTCGGAGTAACTATAAAAGCTACAAAAAAAAAAATTTCACTACAATCAATTTTGTCGTTTGTAGTTGTAGGAAAAGTACTTTTAGTGCTTTCAAATTGCTGAATTCTGCCTTTTTTTAACATGCGTTTTCGATATCTCCGAAACCTTTGGAGCAAAAAAAAAATGTATTTCACTACAATCAATCTCATCGTTTGTAGTTCACAAAAATGCAAAAAAAGTTTGAGTTTTTTCAAAGCGGGTTCCAGCGTGATGTGCATTAGGCCATATCTCCGAAACCTTTGGAGCAAAAAAAAATTTTTTTTTCGTATAAAAAACTACAAACGATTTAAAACATATTTTAACAAAAAAAAACCAAAATTTACTTCATTTGCTTGGTTTCTGCACAATATATTGTATTTTCGGAGTAACTATAAAAGCTACAAAAAAAAAAATTTCACTACAATCAATTTTGTCGTTTGTAGTTGTAGGAAAATTACTTTTAGTGCTTTCAAATTGCTGAATTCTGCCTTTTTTTGACATGCGTTCTCGATTACTCCGAAACCTTCGGAGCAAAAAAAAATTTTTTTTCGGATAAAAAACTACAAACGATTTAAAACATATTTCAACAAAAAAAAAACAAAATTTACTTCATTTGCTTGGTTTCTGCACAATATATTGTATTTTCGGAGTAACTATAAAAGCTACAAAAAAAAAAATTTCACTACAATCAATTTTGTCGTTTGTAGTTGTAGGAAAATTACTTTTAGTGCTTTCAAATTGCTGAATTCTGCCTTTTTTTGACATGCGTTCTCGATTACTCCGAAACCTTCGGAGCAAAAAAAAATTTTTTTTCGGATAAAAAACTACAAACGATTTAAAACATATTTCAACAAAAAAAAAACAAAATTTACTTCATTTGCTTGGTTTCTGCACAATATATTGTATTTTCGGAGTAACTATAAAAGCTACAAAAAAAAAAATTTCACTACAATCAATTTTGTCGTTTGTAGTTGTAGGAAAATTACTTTTAGTGCTTTCAAATTGCTGAATTCTGCCTTTTTTTGACATGCGTTCTCGATTACTCCGAAACCTTCGGAGCAAAAAAAAAATTTTTTTTCGGATAAAAAACTACAAACGATTTAAAACATATTTCAACAAAAAAAAACAAAATTTACTTCATTTGCTTGGTTTCTGCACAATATATTGTATTTTCGGAGTAACTATAAAAGCTACAAAAAAAAAAATTTCACTACAATCAATTTTGTCGTTTGTAGTTGTAGGAAAAGTACTTTTAGTGCTTTCAAATTGCTGAATTCTGCCTTTTTTTAACATGCGTTTTCGATATCTCCGAAACCTTTGCAGCAAAAAAAAAATGAATTTCACTACAATCAATCTCATCGTTTGTAGTTCACAAAAATGCAAAAAAAGTTTGAGTTTTTTCAAAGCGGGTTCCAGCGTGATGTGCATTAGGCCATATCTCCGAAACCTTTGGAGCAAAAAAAAAATTTTTTTCGTATAAAAAACTACAAACGATTTAAAACATATTTTAACAAAAAAAAACCAAAATTTTCTTCATTTGCTTGGTTTCTGCACAATATATTGTATTTTCGGAGTAACTATAAAAGCTACAAAAAAAAAAATTTCACTACAATCAATTTTGTCGTTTGTAGTTGTAGGAAAATTACTTTTAGTGCTTTCAAATTGCTGAATTCTGCCTTTTTTTGACATGCGTTCTCGATTACTCCGAAACCTTCGGAGCAAAAAAAAAAATTTTTTTCGGATAAAAAACTACAAACGATTTAAAACATATTTCAACAAAAAAAAACCAAAATTTACTTCATTTGCTTGGTTTCTGCACAATATATTGTATTTTCGGAGTAACTATAAAAGCTACAAAAAAAAAAAATTCACTACAATCAATTTTGTCGTTTGTAGTTGTAGGAAAATTACTTTTAGTGCTTTCAAATTGCTGAATTCTGCCTTTTTTTGACATGCGTTCTCGATTACTCCGAAACCTTCGAAGCAAAAAAAAAATTTTTTTTCGGATAAAAAACTACAAACGATTTAAAACATATTTCAACAAAAAAAAACAAAATTTACTTCATTTGCTTGGTTTCTGCACAATATATTGTATTTTCGGAGTAACTATAAAAGCTACAAAAAAAAAAATTTCACTACAATCAATTTTGTCGTTTGTAGTTGTAGGAAAAGTACTTTTAGTGCTTTCAAATTGCTGAATTCTGCCTTTTTTTAACATGCGTTTTCGATATCTCCGAAACCTTTGGAGCAAAAAAAAAATGAATTTCACTACAATCAATCTCATCGTTTGTAGTTCACAAAAATGCAAAAAAAGTTTGAGTTTTTTCAAAGCGGGTTTCAGCGTGATGTGCATTAGGCCATATCTCCGAAACCTTTGGAGCAAAAAAAAATTTTTTTTTCGTATAAAAAACTACAAACGATTTAAAACATATTTTAACAAAAAAAAAAACAAAATTTACTTCATTTGCTTGGTTTCTGCACAATATATTGTATTTTCGGAGTAACTATAAAAGCTACAAAAAAAAAAATTTCACTACAATCAATTTTGTCGTTTGTAGTTGTAGGAAAATTACTTTTAGTGCTTTCAAATTGCTGAATTCTGCCTTTTTTTGACATGCGTTCTCGATTACTCCGAAACCTTCGGAGCAAAAAAAAAATTTTTTTTCGGATAAAAAACTACAAACGATTTAAAACATATTTCAACAAAAAAAAAAACAAAATTTACTTCATTTGCTTGGTTTCTGCACAATATATTGTATTTTCGGAGTAACTATAAAAGCTACAAAAAAAAAAAATTTCACTACAATCAATTTTGTCGTTTGTAGTTGTAGGAAAATTACTTTTAGTGCTTTCAAATTGCTGAATTCTGCGTTTGTTTGACATGCGTTCTCGATTACTCCGAAACCTTCGGAGCAAAAAAAAAATTTTTTTTCGGATAAAAAACTACAAACGATTTATAACATATTTCAACAAAAAAAAACCAAAATTTACTTCATTTGCTTGGTTTCTGCACAATATATTGTATTTTCGGAGTAACTATAAAAGCTACAAAAAAAAAATTTCACTACAATCAATTTTGTCGTTTGTAGTTGTAGGAAAATTACTTTTAGTGCTTTCAAATTGCTGAATTCTGCCTTTTTTTGACATGCGTTCTCGATTACTCCGAAACCTTCGGAGCAAAAAAAAAAATTTTTTTCGGATAAAAAACTACAAACGATTTAAAACATATTTCAACAAAAAAAACCAAAATTTACTTCATTTGCTTGGTTTCTGCGCAATATATTGTATTTTCGGAGTAACTATAAAAGCTACAAAAAAAAAAATTTCACTACAATCAATTTTGTCGTTTGTAGTTGTAGGAAAATTACTTTTAGTGCTTTCAAATTGCTGAATTCTGCCTTTTTTTGACATGCGTTCTCGATTACTCCGAAACCTTCGGAGCAAAAAAAAAATTTTTTTTCGGATAAAAAACTACAAACGATTTAAAACATATTTCAACAAAAAAAAAACAAAATTTACTTCATTTGCTTGGTTTCTGCTCAATATATTGTATTTTCGGAGTAACTATAAAAGCTAAAAAAAAAAAAATTTCACTACAATCAATTTTGTCGTTTGTAGTTGTAGGAAAAGTACTTTTAGTGCTTTCAAATTGCTGAATTCTGCCTTTTTTTAACATGCGTTTTCGATATCTCCGAAACCTTTGGAGCAAAAAAAAAAATGAATTTCACTACAATCAATCTCATCGTTTGTAGTTCACAAAAATGCAAAAAAAGTTTGAGTTTTTTCAAAGCGGGTTCCAGCGTGATGTGCATTAGGCCATATCTCCGAAACCTTTGGAGCAAAAAAAAATTTTTTTTTCGTATAAAAAACTACAAACGATTTAAAACATATTTTAACAAAAAAAAACCAAAATTTTCTTCATTTGCTTGGTTTCTGCACAATATATTGTATTTTCGGAGTAACTATAAAAGCTACAAAAAAAAAATTTCACTACAATCAATTTTGTCGTTTGTAGTTGTAGGAAAATTACTTTTAGTGCTTTCAAATTGCTGAATTCTGCCTTTTTTTGACATGCGTTCTCGATTACTCCGAAAGCTTCGGAGCAAAAAAAAAAATTTTTTTCGGATAAAAAACTACAAACGATTTAAAACATATTTCAACAAAAAAAAACCAAAATTTACTTCATTTGCTTGGTTTCTGCACAATATATTGTATTTTCGGAGTAACTATAAAAGCTACAAAAAAAAAAATGTCACTACAATCAATTTTGTCGTTTGTAGTTGTAGGAAAAGTACTTTTAGTGCTTTCAAATTGCTGAATTCTGCCTTTTTTTAACATGCGTTTTCGATATCTCCGAAACCTTTGGAGCAAAAAAAAAATGAATTTCACTACAATCAATCTCATCGTTTGTAGTTCACAAAAATGCAAAAAAAGTTTGAGTTTTTTCAAAGCGGGTTCCAGCGTGATGTGCATTAGGCCATATCTCCGAAACCTTTGGAGCAAAAAAAAATATTTTTTTCGTATAAAAAACTACAAACGATTTAAAACATATTTTAACAAAAAAAAAACAAAATTTACTTCATTTGCTTGGTTTCTGCACAATATATTGTATTTTCGGAGTAACTATAAAAGCTACAAAAAAAAAATTTCACTACAATCAATTTTGTCGTTTGTAGTTGTAGGAAAAGTACTTTTAGTGCTTTCAAATTGCTGAATTCTGCCTTTTTTTAACATGCGTTTTCGATATCTCCGAAACCTTTGGAGCAAAAAAAAAATGAATTTCACTACAATCAATCTCATCGTTTGTAGTTCACAAAAATGCAAAAAAAGTTTGAGTTTTTTCAAAGCGGGTTCCAGCGTGATGTGCATTAGGCCATATCTCCGAAACCTTTGGAGCAAAAAAAAATTTTTTTTTCGTATAAAAAACTACAAACGATTTAAAACATATTTTAACAAAAAAAAACCAAAATTTACTTCATTTGCTTGGTTTCTGCACAATATATTGTATTTTCGGAGTAACTATAAAAGCTACAAAAAAAAAAATTTCACTACAATCAATTTTGTCGTTGGTAGTTGTAGGAAAAGTACTTTTAGTGCTTTCAAATTGCTGAATTCTGCCTTTTTTTGACATGCGTTCTCGATTACTCCGAAACCTTCGGAGCAAAAAAAAAAATTTTTTTCGGATAAAAAACTACAAACGATTTAAAACATATTTCAACAAAAAAAAACAAAATTTACTTCATTTGCTTGGTTTCTGCACAATATATTGTATTTTCGGAGTAACTATAAAAGCTACAAAAAAAAAAATTTCACTACAATCAATTTTGTCGTTTGTAGTTGTAGGAAAAGTACTTTTAGTGCTTTCAAATTGCTGAATTCTGCCTTTTTTTAACATGCGTTTTCGATATCTCCGAAACCTTTGCAGCAAAAAAAAAATGAATTTCACTACAATCAATCTCATCGTTTGTAGTTCACAAAAATGCAAAAAAAGTTTGAGTTTTTTCAAAGCGGGTTCCAGCGTGATGTGCATTAGGCCATATCTCCGAAACCTTTGGAGCAAAAAAAAAATTTTTTTCGTATAAAAAACTACAAACGATTTAAAACATATTTTAACAAAAAAAAACCAAAATTTTCTTCATTTGCTTGGTTTCTGCACAATATATTGTATTTTCGGAGTAACTATAAAAGCTACAAAAAAAAAAATTTCACTACAATCAATTTTGTCGTTTGTAGTTGTAGGAAAATTACTTTTAGTGCTTTCAAATTGCTGAATTCTGCCTTTTTTTGACATGCGTTCTCGATTACTCCGAAACCTTCGGAGCAAAAAAAAAAATTTTTTTCGGATAAAAAACTACAAACGATTTAAAACATATTTCAACAAAAAAAAACCAAAATTTACTTCATTTGCTTGGTTTCTGCACAATATATTGTATTTTCGGAGTAACTATAAAAGCTACAAAAAAAAAAAATTCACTACAATCAATTTTGTCGTTTGTAGTTGTAGGAAAATTACTTTTAGTGCTTTCAAATTGCTGAATTCTGCCTTTTTTTGACATGCGTTCTCGATTACTCCGAAACCTTCGGAGCAAAAAAAAAATTTTTTTTCGGATAAAAAACTACAAACGATTTAAAACATATTTCAACAAAAAAAAACAAAATTTACTTCATTTGCTTGGTTTCTGCACAATATATTGTATTTTCGGAGTAACTATAAAAGCTACAAAAAAAAAAATTTCACTACAATCAATTTTGTCGTTTGTAGTTGTAGGAAAAGTACTTTTAGTGCTTTCAAATTGCTGAAGTCTGCCTTTTTTTAACATGCGTTTTCGATATCTCCGAAACCTTTGGAGCAAAAAAAAAATGAATTTCACTACAATCAATCTCATCGTTTGTAGTTCACAAAAATGCAAAAAAAGTTTGAGTTTTTTCAAAGCGGGTTCCAGCGTGATGTGCATTAGGCCATATCTCCGAAACCTTTGGAGCAAAAAAAAATTTTTTTTTCGTATAAAAAACTACAAACGATTTAAAACATATTTTAACAAAAAAAAAACAAAATTTACTTCATTTGCTTGGTTTCTGCACAATATATTGTATTTTCGGAGTAACTATAAAAGCTACAAAAAAAAAAATTTCACTACAATCAATTTTGTCGTTTGTAGTTGTAGGAAAATTACTTTTAGTGCTTTCAAATTGCTGAATTCTGCGTTTGTTTGACATGCGTTCTCGATTACTCCGAAACCTTCGGAGCAAAAAAAAAATTTTTTTTCGGATAAAAAACTACAAACGATTTATAACATATTTCAACAAAAAAAAACCAAAATTTACTTCATTTGCTTGGTTTCTGCACAATATATTGTATTTTCGGAGTAACTATAAAAGCTACAAAAAAAAATTTCACTACAATCAATTTTGTCGTTTGTAGTTGTAGGAAAATTACTTTTAGTGCTTTCAAATTGCTGAATTCTGCCTTTTTTTGACATGCGTTCTCGATTACTCCGAAACCTTCGGAGCAAAAAAAAAAATTTTTTTCGGATAAAAAACTACAAACGATTTAAAACATATTTCAACAAAAAAAACCAAAATTTACTTCATTTGCTTGGTTTCTGCGCAATATATTGTATTTTCGGAGTAACTATAAAAGCTACAAAAAAAAAAATTTCACTACAATCAATTTTGTCGTTTGTAGTTGTAGGAAAAGTACTTTTAGTGCTTTCAAATTGCTGAATTCTGCCTTTTTTTAACATGCGTTTTCGATATCTCCGAAACCTTTGGAGCAAAAAAAAAATGAATTTCACTACAATCAATCTCATCGTTTGTAGTTCACAAAAATGCAAAAAAAGTTTGAGTTTTTTCAAAGCGGGTTCCAGCGTGATGTGCATTAGGCCATATCTCCGAAACCTTTGGAGCAAAAAAAAATTTTTTTTTCGTATAAAAAACTACAAACGATTTAAAACATATTTTAACAAAAAAAAACCAAAATTTTCTTCATTTGCTTGGTTTCTGCACAATATATTGTATTTTCGGAGTAACTATAAAAGCTACAAAAAAAAAATTTCACTACAATCAATTTTGTCGTTTGTAGTTGTAGGAAAATTACTTTTAGTGCTTTCAAATTGCTGAATTCTGCCTTTTTTTGACATGCGTTCTCGATTACTCCGAAACCTTCGGAGCAAAAAAAAAAATTTTTTTCGGATAAAAAACTACAAACGATTTAAAACATATTTCAACAAAAAAAAACCAAAATTTACTTCATTTGCTTGGTTTCTGCACAATATATTGTATTTTCGGAGTAACTATAAAAGCTACAAAAAAAAAAATGTCACTACAATCAATTTTGTCGTTTGTAGTTGTAGGAAAAGTACTTTTAGTGCTTTCAAATTGCTGAATTCTGCCTTTTTTTAACATGCGTTTTCGATATCTCCGAAACCTTTGGAGCAAAAAAAAAATGAATTTCACTACAATCAATCTCATCGTTTGTAGTTCACAAAAATGCAAAAAAAGTTTGAGTTTTTTCAAAGCGGGTTCCAGCGTGATGTGCATTAGGCCATATCTCCGAAACCTTTGGAGCAAAAAAAAATATTTTTTTCGTATAAAAAACTACAAACGATTTAAAACATATTTTAACAAAAAAAAAACAAAATTTACTTCATTTGCTTGGTTTCTGCACAATATATTGTATTTTCGGAGTAACTATAAAAGCTACAAAAAAAAAAATTTCACTACAATCAATTTTGTCGTTTGTAGTTGTAGGAAAAGTACTTTTACTGCTTTCAAATTGCTGAATTCTGCCTTTTTTTAACATGCGTTTTCGATATCTCCGAAACCTTTGGAGCAAAAAAAAAATGAATTTCACTACAATCAATCTCATCGTTTGTAGTTCACAAAAATGCAAAAAAAGTTTGAGTTTTTTCAAAGCGGGTTCCAGCGTGATGTGCATTAGGCCATATCTCCGAAACCTTTGGAGCAAAAAAAAATTTTTTTTTCGTATAAAAAACTACAAACGATTTAAAACATATTTTAACAAAAAAAAACCAAAATTTACTTCATTTGCTTGGTTTCTGCACAATATATTGTATTTTCGGAGTAACTATAAAAGCTACAAAAAAAAAAATTTCACTACAATCAATTTTGTCGTTGGTAGTTGTAGGAAAAGTACTTTTAGTGCTTTCAAATTGCTGAATTCTGCCTTTTTTTGACATGCGTTCTCGATTACTCCGAAACCTTCGGAGCAAAAAAAAAATTTTTTTTCGGATAAAAAACTACAAACGATTTAAAACATATTTCAACAAAAAAAAAACAAAATTTACTTCATTTGCTTGGTTTCTGCACAATATATTGTATTTTCGGAGTAACTATAAAAGCTACAAAAAAAAAAATTTCACTACAATCAATTTTGTCGTTTGTAGTTGTAGGAAAATTACTTTTAGTGCTTTCAAATTGCTGAATTCTGCCTTTTTTTGACATGCGTTCTCGATTACTCCGAAACCTTCGGAGCAAAAAAAAAATTTTTTTCGGATAAAAAACTACAAACGATTTAAAACATATTTCAACAAAAAAAAACCAAAATTTACTTCATTTGCTTGGTTTCTGCACAATATATTGTATTTTCGGAGTAACTATAAAAGCTACAAAAAAAAAATTTCACTACAATCAATTTTGTCGTTTGTAGTTGTAGGAAAAGTACTTTTAGTGCTTTCAAATTGCTGAATTCTGCCTTTTTTTAACATGCGTTTTCGATATCTCCGAAACCTTTGGAGCAAAAAAAAAATGAATTTCACTACAATCAATCTCATCGTTTGTAGTTCACAAAAATGCAAAAAAAGTTTGAGTTTTTTCAAAGCGGGTTCCAGCGTGATGTGCATTAGGCCATATCTCCGAAACCTTTGGAGCAAAAAAAAATATTTTTTTCGTATAAAAAACTACAAACGATTTAAAACATATTTTAACAAAAAAAAAACAAAATTTACTTCATTTGCTTGGTTTCTGCACAATATATTGTATTTTCGGAGTAACTATAAAAGCTACAAAAAAAAAAATTTCACTACAATCAATTTTGTCGTTTGTAGTTGTAGGAAAAGTACTTTTAGTGCTTTCAAATTGCTGAATTCTGCCTTTTTTTAACATGCGTTTTCGATATCTCCGAAACCTTTGGAGCAAAAAAAAAATGAATTTCACTACAATCAATCTCATCGTTTGTAGTTCACAAAAATGCAAAAAAAGTTTGAGTTTTTTCAAAGCGGGTTCCAGCGTGATGTGCATTAGGCCATATCTCCGAAACCTTTGGAGCAAAAAAAAATTTTTTTTTCGTATAAAAAACTACAAACGATTTAAAACATATTTTAACAAAAAATAACCAAAATTTACTTCATTTGCTTGGTTTCTGCACAATATATTGTATTTTCGGAGTAACTATAAAAGCTACAAAAAAAAAAATTTCACTACAATCAATTTTGTCGTTGTTAGTTGTAGGAAAAGTACTTTTAGTGCTTTCAAATAGCTGAATTCTGCCTTTTTTTGACATGCGTTCTCGATTACTCCGAAACCTTCGGAGCAAAAAAAAAATTTTTTTTCGGATAAAAAACTACAAACGATTTAAAACATATTTCAACAAAAAAAAAAACAAAATTTACTTCATTTGCTTGGTTTCTGCACAATATATTGTATTTTCGGAGTAACTATAAAAGCTACAAAAAAAAAAATTTCACTACAATCAATTTTGTCGTTTGTAGTTGTAGGAAAATTACTTTTAGTGCTTTCAAATTGCTGAATTCTGCCTTTTTTTGACATGCGTTCTCGATTACTCCGAAAACTTCGGAGCAAAAAAAAAAATTTTTTTTCGGATAAAAAACTACAAACGATTTAAAACATATTTCAACAAAAAAAAAACAAAATTTACTTCATTTGCTTGGTTTCTGCACAATATATTGTATTTTCGGAGTAACTATAAAAGCTACAAAAAAAAAAATTTCACTACAATCAATTTTGTCGTTTGTAGTTGTAGGAAAATTTCTTTTAGTGCTTTCAAATTGCTGAATTCTGCCTTTTTTTGACATGCGTTCTCGATTACTCCGAAACCTTCGGAGCAAAAAAAAATTTTTTTTCGGATAAAAAACTACAAACGATTTAAAACATATTTCAACAAAAAAAAAACAAAATTTACTTCATTTGCTTGGTTTCTGCACAATATATTGTATTTTCGGAGTAACTATAAAAGCTACAAAAAAAAAAAATTTCACTACAATCAATTTTGTCGTTTGTAGTTGTAGGAAAAGTACTTTTAGTGCTTTCAAATTGCTGAATTCTGCCTTTTTTTAACATGCGTTTTCGATATCTCCGAAACCTTTGGAGCAAAAAAAAAATGAATTTCACTACAATCAATCTCATCGTTTGTAGTTCACAAAAATGCAAAAAAAGTTTGAGTTTTTTCAAAGCGGGTTCCAGCGTGATGTGCATTAGGCCATATCTCCGAAACCTTTGGAGCAAAAAAAAATTTTTTTTTCGTATAAAAAACTACAAACGATTTAAAACATATTTTAACAAAAAAAAACCAAAATTTTCTTCATTTGCTTGGTTTCTGCACAATATATTGTATTTTCGGAGTAACTATAAAAGCTACAAAAAAAAAAATTTCACTACAATCAATTTTGTCGTTTGTAGTTGTAGGAAAATTACTTTTAGTGCTTTCAAATTGCTGAATTCTGCCTTTTTTTGACATGCGTTCTCGATTACTCCGAAACCTTCGGAGCAAAAAAAAAAATTTTTTTCGGATAAAAAACTACAAACGATTTAAAACATATTTCAACAAAAAAAAAACAAAATTTACTTCATTTGCTTGGTTTCTGCACAATATATTGTATTTTCGGAGTAACTATAAAAGCTACAAAAAAAAAATTTCACTACAATCAATTTTGTCGTTTGTAGTTGTAGGAAAAGTTCTTTTAGTGCTTTCAAATTGCTGAATTCTGCCTTTTTTTAACATGCGTTTTCGATATCTCCGAAACCTTTGGAGCAAAAAAAAAATGAATTTCACTACAATCAATCTCATCGTTTGTAGTTCACAAAAATGCAAAAAAAGTTTGAGTTTTTTCAAAGCGGGTTCCAGCGTGATGTGCATTAGGCCATATCTCCGAAACCTTTGGAGCAAAAAAAAATTTTTTTTTCGTATAAAAAACTACAAACGATTTAAAACATATTTTAACAAAAAAAAACCAAAATTTTCTTTATTTGCTTGGTTTCTGCACAATATATTGTATTTTCGGAGTAACTATAAAAGCTACAAAAAAAAAATTTCACTACAATCAATTTTGTCGTTTGTAGTTGTAGGAAAATTACTTTTAGTGCTTTCAAATTGCTGAATTCTGCCTTTTTTTGACATGCGTTCTCGATTACTCCGAAACCTTCGGAGCAAAAAAAAAAATTTTTTTCGGATAAAAAACTACAAACGATTTAAAACATATTTCAACAAAAAAAAACCAAAATTTACTTCATTTGCTTGGTTTCTGCACAATATATTGTATTTTCGGAGTAACTATAAAAGCTACAAAAAAAAAAATTTCACTACAATCAATTTTGTCGTTTGTAGTTGTAGGAAAATTACTTTTAGTGCTTTCAAATTGCTGAATTCTGCCTTTTTTTGACATGCGTTCTCGATTACTCCGAAACCTTCGGAGCAAAAAAAAAATTTTTTTTCGGATAAAAAACTACAAACGATTTAAAACATATTTCAACAAAAAAAAAACAAAATTTACTTCATTTGCTTGGTTTCTGCACAATATATTGTATTTTCGGAGTAACTATAAAAGCTACAAAAAAAAAAATTTCACTACAATCAATTTTGTCGTTTGTAGTTGTAGGAAAAGTTCTTTTAGTGCTTTCAAATTGCTGAATTCTGCCTTTTTTTAACATGCGTTTTCGATATCTCCGAAACCTTTGGAGCAAAAAAAAAATGAATTTCACTACAATCAATCTCATCGTTTGTAGTTCACAAAAATGCAAAAAAAGTTTGAGTTTTTTCAAAGCGGGTTCCAGCGTGATGTGCATTAGGCCATATCTCCGAAACCTTTGGAGCAAAAAAAAATTTTTTTTTCGTATAAAAAACTACAAACGATTTAAAACATATTTTAACAAAAAAAAAACAAAATTTACTTCATTTGCTTGGTTTCTGCACAATATATTGTATTTTCGGAGTAACTATAAAAGCTACAAAAAAAAAAAATTTCACTACAATCAATTTTGTCGTTTGTAGTTGTAGGAAAATTACTTTTAGTGCTTTCAAATTGCTGAATTCTGCCTTTTTTTGACATGCGTTCTCGATTACTCCGAAACCTTCGGAGCAAAAAAAAAATTTTTTTTCGGATAAAAAACTACAAACGATTTAAAACATATTTCAACAAAAAAAAAACAAAATTTACTTCATTTGCTTGGTTTCTGCACAATATATTGTATTTTCGGAGTAACTATAAAAGCTACAAAAAAAAAAATTTCACTACAATCAATTTTGTCGTTTGTAGTTGTAGGAAAATTACTTTTAGTGCTTTCAAATTGCTGAATTCTGCGTTTTTTTGACATGCGTTCTCGATTACTCCGAAACCTTCGGAGCAAAAAAAAAATTTTTTTTCGGATAAAAAACTACAAACGATTTAAAACATATTTCAACAAAAAAAAACCAAAATTTACTTCATTTGCTTGGTTTCTGCACAATATATTGTATTTTCGGAGTAACTATAAAAGCTACAAAAAAAAAAATTTCACTACAATCAATTTTGTCGTTTGTAGTTGTAGGAAAATTACTTTTAGTGCTTTCAAATTGCTGAATTCTGCCTTTTTTTGACATGCGTTCTCGATTACTCCGAAACCTTCGGAGCAAAAAAAAAAATTTTTTTCGGATAAAAAACTACAAACGATTTAAAACATATTTCAACAAAAAAAAACCAAAATTTACTTCATTTGCTTGGTTTCTGCACAATATATTGTATTTTCGGAGTAACTATAAAAGCTACAAAAAAAAAAATTTCACTACAATCAATATTGTCGTTTGTAGTTGTAGGAAAATTACTTTTAGTGCTTTCAAATTGCTGAATTCTGCCTTTTTTTGACATGCGTTCTCGATTACTCCGAAACCTTCGGAGCAAAAAAAAAATTTTTTTTCGGATAAAAAACTACAAACGATTTAAAACATATTTCAACAAAAAAAAAACAAAATTTACTTCATTTGCTTGGTTTCTGCACAATATATTGTATTTTCGGAGTAACTATAAAAGCTACAAAAAAAAAAATTTCACTACAATCAATTTTGTCGTTTGTAGTTGTAGGAAAAGTACTTTTAGTGCTTTCAAATTGCTGAATTCTGCCTTTTTTTAACATGCGTTTTCGATATCTCCGAAACCTTTGGAGCAAAAAAAAAATGAATTTCACTACAATCAATCTCATCGTTTGTAGTTCACAAAAATGCAAAAAAAGTTTGAGTTTTTTCAAAGCGGGTTCCAGCGTGATGTGCATTAGGCCATATCTCCGAAACCTTTGGAGCAAAAAAAAATTTTTTTTTCGTATAAAAAACTACAAACGATTTAAAACATATTTTAACAAAAAAAAACCAAAATTTTCTTCATTTGCTTGGTTTCTGCACAATATATTGTATTTTCGGAGTAACTATAAAAGCTACAAAAAAAAAAATTTCACTACAATCAATTTTGTCGTTTGTAGTTGTAGGAAAATTACTTTTAGTGCTTTCAAATTGCTGAATTCTGCCTTTTTTTGACATGCGTTCTCGATTACTCCGAAACCTTCGGAGCAAAAAAAAAAATTTTTTTCGGATAAAAAACTACAAACGATTTAAAACATATTTCAACAAAAAAAAACCAAAATTTACTTCATTTGCTTGGTTTCTGCACAATATATTGTATTTTCGGAGTAACTATAAAAGCTACAAAAAAAAAATGTCACTACAATCAATTTTGTCGTTTGTAGTTGTAGGAAAAGTACTTTTAGTGCTTTCAAATTGCTGAATTCTGCCTTTTTTTAACATGCGTTTTCGATATCTCCGAAACCTTTGGAGCAAAAAAAAAATGAATTTCACTACAATCAATCTCATCGTTTGTAGTTCACAAAAATGCAAAAAAAGTTTGAGTTTTTTCAAAGCGGGTTGCAGCGTGATGTGCATTAGGCCATATCTCCGAAACCTTTGGAGCAAAAAAAAATTTTTTTTTCGTATAAAAAACTACAAACGATTTAAAACATATTTTAACAAAAAAAAACCAAAATTTTCTTCATTTGCTTGGTTTCTGCACAATATATTGTATTTTCGGAGTAACTATAAAAGCTACAAAAAAAAAAATTTCACTACAATCAATTTTGTCGTTTGTAGTTGTAGGAAAATTACTTTTAGTGCTTTCAAATTGCTGAATTCTGCCTTTTTTTGACATGCGTTCTCGATTACTCCGAAACCTTCGGAGCAAAAAAAAAAATTTTTTTCGGATAAAAAACTACAAACGATTTAAAACATATTTCAACAAAAAAAAACCAAAATTTACTTCATTTGCTTGGTTTCTGCACAATATATTGTATTTTCGGAGTAACTATAAAAGCTACAAAAAAAAAAATGTCACTACAATCAATTTTGTCGTTTGTAGTTGTAGGAAAATTACTTTTAGTGCTTTCAAATTGCTGAATTCTGCCTTTTTTTGACATGCGTTCTCGATTACTCCGAAACCTTCGGAGCAAAAAAAAAATTTTTTTTCGGATAAAAAACTACAAACGATTTAAAACATATTTCAACAAAAAAAAACCAAAATTTACTTCATTTGCTTGGTTTCTGCACAATATATTGTATTTTCGGAGTAACTATAAAAGCTACAAAAAAAAAAATTTCACTACAATCAATTTTGTCGTTTGTAGTTGTAGGAAAAGTACTTTTAGTGCTTTCAAATTGCTGAATTCTGCCTTTTTTTAACATGCGTTTTCGATATCTCCGAAACCTTTGGAGCAAAAAAAAAATGAATTTCACTACAATCAATCTCATCGTTTGTAGTTCACAAAAATGCAAAAAAAGTTTGAGTTTTTTCAAAGCGGGTTCCAGCGTGATGTGCATTAGGCCATATCTCCGAAACCTTTGGAGCAAAAAAAAATTTTTTTTTCGTATAAAAAACTACAAACGATTTAAAACATATTTTAACAAAAAAAAACCAAAATTTACTTCATTTGCTTGGTTTCTCCACAATATATTGTATTTTCGGAGTAACTATAAAAGCTACAAAAAAAAAAATTTCACTACAATCAATTTTGTCGTTTGTAGTTGTAGGAAAAGTACTTTTAGTGCTTTCAAATTGCTGAATTCTGCCTTTTTTTAACATGCGTTTTCGATATCTCCGAAACCTTTGGAGCAAAAAAAAAATGAATTTCACTACAATCAATCTCATCGTTTGTAGTTCACAAAAATGCAAAAAAAGTTTGAGTTTTTTCAAAGCGGGTTCCAGCGTGATGTGCATTAGGCCATATCTCCGAAACCTTTGGAGCAAAAAAAAATTTTTTTTTCGTATAAAAAACTACAAACGATTTAAAACATATTTTAACAAAAAAAAACTCAAATTTACTTAGTTTGCTTGGTTTCTGCACAATGTATTATATTTTCGGAGTAACTATAAGAACTACAAAAAAATGAGTTTCACTACAATCAATTTTGTCGTTTGTAGTTGTAGGAAAAGTACTTTTAGTGCTTTCAAATTGCTGAATTCTGCCTTTTTTTAACATGCGTTTTCGATATCTCCGAAACCTTTGGAGCAAAAAAAAAAATGAATTTCACTACAATCAATCTCATCGTTTGTAGTTCACAAAAATGCAAAAAAAGTTTGAGTTTTTTCAAAGCGGGTTCCAGCGTGATGTGCATTAGGCCATATCTCCGAAACCTTTGGAGCAAAAAAAAATTTTTTTTTCGTATAAAAAACTACAAACGATTTAAAACATATTTTAACAAAAAAAAACCAAAATTTACTTCATTTGCTTGGTTTCTGCACAATATATTGTATTTTCGGAGTAACTATAAAAGCTACAACAAAAAAAATTTCACTACAATCAATTTTGTCGTTTGTAGTTGTAGGAAAATTACTTTTAGTGCTTTCAAATTGCTGAATTCTGCCTTTTTTTGACATGCGTTCTCGATTACTCCGAAACCTTCGGAGCAAAAAAAAAATTTTTTTTCGGATAAAAAACTACAAACGATTTAAAACATATTTCAACAAAAAAAAAAACAAAATTTACTTCATTTGCTTGGTTTCTGCACAATATATTGTATTTTCGGAGTAACTATAAAAGCTACAAAAAAAAAAATTTCACTACAATCAATTTTGTCGTTTGTAGTTGTAGGAAAATTACTTTTAGTGCTTTCAAATTGCTGAATTCTGCCTTTTTTTAACATGCGTTCTCGATTACTCCGAAACCTTCGGAGCAAAAAAAAAATTTTTTTTCGGATAAAAAACTACAAACGATTTAAAACATATTTCAATAAAAAAAAAAACAAAATTTATTTCATTTGCTTGGTTTCTGCACAATATATTGTATTTTCGGAGTAACTATAAAAGCTACAAAAAAAAAAATTTCACTACAATCAATTTTGTCGTTTGTAGTTGTAGGAAAATTACTTTTAGTGCTTTCAAATTGCTGAATTCTGCCTTTTTTTGACATGCGTTCTCGATTACTCCGAAACCTTCGGAGCAAAAAAAAAATTTTTTTTCGGATAAAAAACTACAAACGATTTAAAACATATTTCAACAAAAAAAAAACAAAATTTACTTCATTTGCTTGGTTTCTGCACAATATATTGTATTTTCGGAGTAACTATAAAAGCTACAAAAAAAAAATTTCACTACAATCAATTTTGTCGTTTGTAGTTGTAGGAAAAGTACTTTTAGTGCTTTCAAATTGCTGAATTCTGCCTTTTTTTAACATGCGTTTTCGATATCTCCGAAACCTTTGCAGCAAAAAAAAAATGAATTTCACTACAATCAATCTCATCGTTTGTAGTTCACAAAAATGCAAAAAAAGTTTGAGTTTTTTCAAAGCGGGTTCCAGCGTGATGTGCATTAGGCCATATCTCCGAAACCTTTGGAGCAAAAAAAAATTTTTTTTTCGTATAAAAAACTACAAACGATTTAAAACATATTTTAACAAAAAAAAACCAAAATTTTCTTCATTTGCTTGGTTTCTGCACAATATATTGTATTTTCGGAGTAACTATAAAAGCTACAAAAAAAAAAATTTCACTACAATCAATTTTGTCGTTTGTAGTTGTAGGAAAATTACTTTTAGTGCTTTCAAATTGCTGAATTCTGCCTTTTTTTAACATGCGTTCTCGATTACTCCGAAACCTTCGTAGCAAAAAAAAAAATTTTTTTCGGATAAAAAACTACAAACGATTTAAAACATATTTCAACAAAAAAAAACCAAAATTTACTTCATTTGCTTGGTTTCTGCACAATATATTGTATTTTCGGAGTAACTATAAAAGCTACAAAAAAAAAAATTTCACTACAATCAATTTTGTCGTTTGTAGTTGTAGGAAAATTACTTTTAGTGCTTTCAAATTGCTGAATTCTGCCTTTTTTTGACATGCGTTCTCGATTACTCCGAAACCTTCGGAGCAAAAAAAAAATTTTTTTTCGGATAAAAAACTACAAACGATTTAAAACATATTTCAACAAAAAAAAAACTAAATTTACTTCATTTGCTTGGTTTCTGCACAATATATTGTATTTTCGGAGTAACTATAAAAGCTACAAAAAAAAAAATTTCACTACAATCAATTTTGTCGTTTGTAGTTGTAGGAAAAGTACTTTTAGTGCTTTCAAATTGCTGAATTCTGCCTTTTTTTAACATGCGTTTTCGATATCTCCGAAACCTTTGGAGCAAAAAAAAATGAATTTCACTACAAACAATCTCATCGTTTGTAGTTCACAAAAATGCAAAAAAAGTTTGAGTTTTTTCAAAGCGGGTTCCAGCGTGATGTGCATTAGGCCATATCTCCGAAACCTTTGGAGCAAAAAAAAATATTTTTTTCGTATAAAAAACTACAAACGATTTAAAACATATTTTAACAAAAAAAAAACAAAATTTACTTCATTTGCTTGGTTTCTGCACAATATATTGTATTTTCGGAGTAACTATAAAAGCTACAAAAAAAAAAAGTTCACTACAATCAATTTTGTCGTTTGTAGTTGTAGGAAAATTACTTTTAGTGCTTTCAAATTGCTGAATTCTGCCTTTTTTTGACATGCGTTCTCGATTACTCCGAAACCTTCGGAGCAAAAAAAAAATTTTTTTTCGGATAAAAAACTACAAACGATTTAAAACATATTTCAACAAAAAAAAAAAAAAATTTACTTCATTTGCTTGGTTTCTGCACAATATATTGTATTTTCGGAGTAACTATAAGAGCTACAAAAAAAAAAATTTCACTACAATCAATTTTGTCGTTTGTAGTTGTAGGAAAATTACTTTTAGTGCTTTCAAATTGCTGAATTCTGCGTTTTTTTGACATGCGTTCTCGATTACTCCGAAACCTTCGGAGCAAAAAAAAAATTTTTTTTCGGATAAAAAACTACAAACGATTTAAAACATATTTCAACAAAAAAAAACCAAAATTTACTTCATTTGCTTGGTTTCTGCACAATATATTGTATTTTCGGAGTAACTATAAAAGCTACAAAAAAAAAAATTTCACTACAATCAATTTTGTCGTTTGTAGTTGTAGGAAAAGTACTTTTAGTGCTTTCAAATTGCTGAATTCTGCCTTTTTTTAACATGCGTTTTCGATATCTCCGAAACCTTTGGAGCAAAAAAAAAAATGAATTTCACTACAATCAATCTCATCGTTTGTAGTTCACAAAAATGCAAAAAAAGTTTGAGTTTTTTCAAAGCGGGTTCCAGCGTGATGTGCATTAGGCCATATCTCCGAAACCTTTGGAGCAAAAAAAAATTTTTTTTTCGTATAAAAAACTACAAACGATTTAAAACATATTTTAACAAAAAAAAACCAAAATTTTCTTCATTTGCTTGGTTTCTGCACAATATATTGTATTTTCGGAGTAACTATAAAAGCTACAAAAAAAAAAATTTCACTACAATCAATTTTGTCGTTTGTAGTTGTAGGAAAATTAGTTTTAGTGCTTTCAAATTGCTGAATTCTGCCTTTTTTTGACATGCGTTCTCGATTACTCCGAAACCTTCGGAGCAAAAAAAAAAATTTTTTTCGGATAAAAAACTACAAACGATTTAAAACATATTTCAACAAAAAAAAACCAAAATTTACTTCATTTGCTTGGTTTCTGCACAATATATTGTATTTTCGGAGTAACTATAAAAGCTACAAAAAAAAAATGTCACTACAATCAATTTTGTCGTTTGTAGTTGTAGGAAAAGTACTTTTAGTGCTTTCAAATTGCTGAATTCTGCCTTTTTTTAACATGCGTTTTCGATATCTCCGAAACCTTTGGAGCAAAAAAAAAATGAATTTCACTACAATCAATCTCATCGTTTGTAGTTCACAAAAATGCAAAAAAAGTTTGAGTTTTTTCAAAGCGGGTTCCAGCGTGATGTGCATTAGGCCATATCTCCGAAACCTTTGGAGCAAAAAAAAATTTTTTTTTCGTATAAAAAACTACAAACGATTTAAAACATATTTTAACAAAAAAAAACCAAAATTTACTTCATTTGCTTGGTTTCTGCACAATATATTGTATTTTCGGAGTAACTATAAAAGCTACAAAAAAAAAAATTTCACTACAATCAATTTTGTCGTTTGTAGTTGTAGGAAAAGTACTTTTAGTGCTTTCAAATTGCTGAATTCTGCCTTTTTTTAACATGCGTTTTCGATATCTCCGAAACCTTTGGAGCAAAAAAAAAATGAATTTCACTACAATCAATCTCATCGTTTGTAGTTCATAAAAATGCAAAAAAAGTTTGAGTTTTTTCAAAGCGGGTTCCAGCGTGATGTGCATTAGGCCATATCTCCGAAACCTTTGGAGCAAAAAAAAATTTTTTTTTCGTATAAAAAACTACAAACGATTTAAAACATATTTTAACAAAAAAAAACTCAAATTTACTTAGTTTGCTTGGTTTCTGCACAATGTATTATATTTTCGGAGTAACTATAAGAACTACAAAAAAATGAGTTTCACTACAATCAATCTCGTCGTTTGTAGTTGACGAAAGTGCAAAAAAAATTTGAATTTTTTCAAAGCGGGTTCCAACGTGATGGAGCTTCATTTTGCCTATAGATGAGTTTTTAATGTAAACATTTAAGTTGGTCGAGGTTCGGCCACGGGTCCTAAAGGCAGCTATTGACAAAAAGTTGATCAGATGTTTGAATAAGTTCAACTATTTTAAATTGGTCGAATTTCGACCACGGGATATACTAGTTATTATTATAAGGCCTTATTACACCGCGACCATTAATACGATCTATTGTGCAGTGGTATAATAAATGACTATTTTCAGATTGACGGGAATGACGCCGATTGCAAAGATAAATTGAATAACTTTAGGATCGGTTCTGTCAAATTCGCGGCACAGAACTTAAGCACACAACCAGGAATACCATAAGGCCCTGGGGAAAAAATCGGTTTCAGAGCTAGAAGACTCTGGAGTACAGTGGCACTGTCAATGACCGGATTAATAATACAGTTAGAACTAATTATTTTATACGGATAACTACAGGCTTGAGCACTGGTCGATTTGAAAACGTCCGCAAATAATAAACAAAGATGATGGAAATCGCGAAGATTTTCGCTTTGAATTAACAAAACCATACAATTTTTTAGGATTATTAAAAAATTCAACTTTGCATCTAGTTAAATAAGACTTGTAGGAGTTTTGACTCAAGCGCTGGAAATTGGAAAGAGCAACTAAATATTTGGAAAAATCAACAGAAGAACCAGATCTTTTAAAACGTCTTTAGAGCTTAGACTTAATATTACTAAGGTTGGAAAGTTGTGTTGTGATCCAAGGTGGCTTACTGCTTTTAGCCTTAATAATATTAACAGGAACGCTGTGGCAGCCTCAACATCGTTAAATGCGTAAAGATCAGACCAATCATGGGTAGCTGTCATATGGTTGAGCCAGTCAAATTTCGCCACGTTAAAACATCTCGAACGAGAACGAGAGTTTGCTTCCAAAATATTAATTGTAGGCAGCAAAATATCCAGTGCAATCTCAAGTGTGGTGTGCAAGGGACCTTCAGGCAGGGATAAGGCAGGGATTCGACTGAGACCAACCCACTGAATTATCAAATAAAGCTAAATCCAACAACTTATTTTTAGAGTTTACCACATTATTGATCTGAACTAGAGGCAGATCTATAAGGGAGACAACAAAACCGTGCTGAGTGACTGGAGTCAAAAACTTAGAATCAAAGTCACCAAGAACCACTAAGCGATTATTATCACGCAAACGCGAGTGCAGATTTTGAATAGCTACAGTATGACAATCATAAACTTGTATATCCGACCGAGGTGGTATATACGAACAAGATATATATTAATGAAAATTTGGGAACGAGGGCTTAACGGCTATAAATTCAATGTCCAGAGTATTGTCGAAGTCCAGCAACTCAGTAGAAATACTGGCCGACAAAGCGATCAGGACGCCACCTGATCTGGACTGACGATCACACCGAAAAACGACGTAGCCATTAGAAAATAACTCCGAATTTAAATCATCAGGCTTAAGCCAAGTCTCTGTAAACGCAATTACTTGCGCTGTAAAACCAAAGCTGTTGGGAAAAAAGAGTTCAATTTAAAACGTGAACCGCGAACATTCTGATAGTGAATGGTTACCTTTGAATCGTAATTGCAGGCTTGGTAACCAAGTTTTTTGAACCTGTGCATACGGGCGGCTCATTCTTCGACTTTGCCGTGTACAAATGTACCACCGAATGTTTTGGCCAAAAAGATTTATCAAGAACCATAGCAAAATACTCGTCTGGAACTGATACTTTAAATGAAGAAAAGTCCCTTTCAGAGTTCGATTATCGGTGAAGGCAATATAAATCTGAAATTTTTTTTTTAAATTAGAAAAAAAAATGATATTGACTTCACCGAGAATCGAACTCTCGACCCCTTAAATATGAAACCAAATTGTTCTTGGAATAAAACTAACAAACTAATCCTAAAAATATTATGTTCTTGAAATAGCCCCGAGCGTTCTTAAATTCGGACAAAATTATTCTTCAGATAAGAATTTCGATCTAAGAAAAAAGTTTTTGATAAAAGAATTTTGAACTTCGTATAAGAATATTCGTTATTACCGCACTTTCGTGAATTCTTGATTTGGGCTTGATTTAAGTACAAAATTCTTGTTTTTTTTCTGAGTGCAGTATTCCGAAACGTCTAAATTTCCCTGGGCTCTTCATTTTGGTCAGACATTGCCCTAATTAACGTCCTCGTTCGTTTGATCTAAAAAACTGGATTTGTGTCTTCTATTGGATAAAGCATTTCGGGTGTTGTGACTTTTTGAGTTTCGGCCTCATAGGTTTCACATTGTAGCTCGATAGCTCTGGTTCTGCTTTGAAATTTATTTTCGTAGATAACTTGATAATCAAACCTGCTATGAAGATAATGCTAATGATCCTTAGCGAAAAATTTGTTATTAAAGCTGCTGTGTGGGTTGTTTTCAGTGCGGCCAACCACTTGGTGTTATTAATGTGAAGTTCTTTCATCATTTCTAAGCTTAAAATTTCTTCTTCTTTGTTTGAGGGGATATTTGATTGCAGTATAGCAGGCAGGGGTTTTCCAGTTAGTATCTCGTTAAAAGAGTATTTTTGTTTATCGATTATAACCGTGGAATTGCACTGCATATTATCCTTCAAGGTCTATTTTTTGGCTGTCAATTGTGCCTTTATATTGGTTTAAAAGGATTATTCCGGGTGAAATGTTTTCAACTGAAGGGATGTTTTGATTGTTTACAAATGTGCATTCTGCTGGTCTGCTTTTTAGCAATGGTGGGACCAGTGGCGTGCCTTCCATATAAGCCGAAAAGCCCGGCTTGCCTAGCTAATCCTCTATGAGCTACAATATGTTTCAAAAATGTATCGTAACAATTTCTTTTTTAACGTTTACATTTGGTTTCACTAACTGCCAATAGCATAAACATATACCTACCGCTCTTCCTGCCACCTGTCGGCTGATAGCATAACAATTAACATGCAAATATTTGAGCGCGTATGATGCCATCTCTTACTTTCTTACTTAAAATAGCCTTGAACCGCCTAGGCGATGATGGCCATCTCGCTTTTACTTATTGGCTTTTACCTGGCTTTCAAATCCCTTACTAAAATCTCTTTGTGAAGCATCTGTTTTTTTTGAATTTGGAAGAAATTTTGTATGCAACTACGAAGCCAGCTTCGTGCTGTTGTTACTATAAGCTGTAAAGCCAAACTGGATATGTATACACATGTCTACAATGTTAACGTGCAAAGCGCTCTACTCAAAAATTACACTAGTTTACAAATAATTAATTTGAAAAAATACCAAGAGATTCATACATATGGGTGAATTGGCACTGGTATGCTGAGCTGTGAACATATTTTTAAAAAAATTTTGTATGGGCAGGTTTTCGAGATATCGGTAATTTTGTGTTTTTTAGGTATCACTTCATTCAAAAAATCGTTTCGCCAAACGTACAAAAGCGAAGAACGGAAGCAATAGCTTGTTCGAAAGAAAATTAAAATACGATTCTAACGACGTATAAAATGTAGTGATAGGTCAAACCATCGCTGAGCAATAGCTGGCCAAAGTCGAAATTTTGTCGAATTTTTACGATTTTTGAAAAAATTTTGATTTTAAAAATGGTTTTTTTGTACGAAGTTGTGAAAATCAGGATAATTTAATACCAAACACTTTAAGCATAATATTATGCAGATCCGAAAGTCGATAAATATCAGATGCAAAAGTCGATAAATATCTATCCTGAACTCTTCTTCTTCGTCTGAAATGTTATTTGGCAGCAGTATGTGCTTTTGTTGGGGTTATAAAGACTGGGGCTTGCCTTGATTGAAACACGTAGGCACGCCACTGGGTGGGACACAGGTAGTGTTACTAATGTCTATAATATTTTTATGACTACAAATTTTAATATTATTGCTTTCTCTACATTTTAGTTTAAAAGCAAATATTTTCCTATCATTACAAGTTACAATGTCTTCAAAGGTATTTTTTTTTTAATATATTTCTTCTTTTTAATTGGTTTGATTATAATTGATTCACAAATTTCTTCGTTTGTTAACCTTCCTGACTATTTTCATTTTTGTGCGACACATTCACATTTCTCGGTCTCTTAGACCGATTTCAAATATTTCTCGGTATCTCAAAACTATTCTAAAATTTTCAAAACCTGTGCAGTGGACATATTTAACAAACTCGTCTGAAATAACTGAAGTAAGAAAAAAACAGAATTTAGCTCACAGCATCAATTTATATTTCATCACAATGCTATGCAATATTTGATCTTAGACCTAGTATAAAAATAAAAAAAAAATTCATTCAATAAAAAACAACATTAAAAAAATGTTGTTTTTCTATTAACATATATTTTAAAAGTAAACAAAAAAATTAAAATGAATTCAAGAAAAAACAGGAACACTAAAAAAATGTATTAGATAATGCTTAAAGGTATGCCTACTATGTAAAATAACATTGTATCATTTGAAGCTATTTTTATATTCGCAAGTTCTAACTGATCCTCAAGGTTATTTAATGCAAGGTTGTTTCTTAAAATTACAGATTTAGCTATCTCTAATTCCTCATTTGACAACATATAAGAATTGACAATTCCGGCTTTAGCCCAATGAATCGCATAATCTATATTGACGATTTCTTCTTTTATAACTTTAAGTTTGTATTTTAATTCTATGATTGGACAGCTTTCAAAATTTGATTAGAAACGGCTGTTATTTTATTTATCCTATCAAAACTATTTTATTTATTCTTACTTGATTGTTGTTATTGTCTATTATATGATTTTCTTGGCTCTCTATTGTAACTAAGTCATCATGATCGGGATTTCCCGCGTCAATTTCCAGGTTTTCCCTATGGCGTCTATGGATTTCTTAAATCTTTTGGGTTTCAGCCTATTTAGATAAGTTTGTGTTAATTTAATTCGTTAGTAAGGATGGGTAAAAGGGAGTTTTCGTAATTTTGGTTTTTATGGTAGTAGCTATTTCGTTTAATGCATTTTGACATGCATCTAGATCAACTTTGTGTATTATCCTGTAGGTTCCTTTTTTAATTTTCGTCAGTCCTGTGTCGAATGTTGCTAACTGTGAGTTCGTATAGTCTATAATCATAAAGTCTGCGTACACTGATGTACGAGGAGTCTGTAAAAAAAGGCGAGAAGAAGAAAAAAAATTTGTTGAAAGATTAGTAGTTCTAGGTCTTGATGTTACTCTTATGTACTGTCCGTCTTTTTTCAGTTATTACTACGCTAGATTTGTCTTCTTTTACTATTTCTTTCCTATATCTAGCGGTAAGTTTAGATCCTAATCGTTTGTTTATTCTGACGTAAATTATGTCACCAGGGGAATATGTTTTTATGGGTTGTCTTGTTTTGTTATGGGTTTCTAGGTCTTTTTCTAAGTGTGTCTATGTTTTTTCTGCGTGCGTTTTCGTATTGTTCGGGGTCTATTGAGACTCGTCTGCCGAAAAATGTTTCTATCGGCCGTTTTCCTGTTGCGGAGTGTAAGGTGTAGTTGTATTCGTATGTGGATCTGTCTAAAAGTTCATGAAGGTTAGGTTAGGTTAGGTTGCGAGGGCAGGACAGAGTGCAGGACCCTGCCCACCACTTAGGCCAGTCAAGTTGGCCCATTGTGATACCCGATGCGGTCTTAAAACCCACCCCATATCCGAGAGACAAACATCAACACTCTCACATTCTCACACTTGGTTTAGAGGATCAAACCAGCTCGTGGAATCAATGAATTTCGATAGAGCCCTAATATCCATTTTTGAAACCTCCGTGAGGTCGTCGATGAACGGTTGGCCGAGAATAGCCAATCGTCTTCTGCTGAGTGCAGGACAATGACACAGCAGATGTTGAACACTCTCCTCCTCTTCAATACATCTGCAACTGCGACAGTAATCGTGAGTTATTACGCCCATCCTAGCACCATGTGTGCCTATTAAGCAGTGCCCTGTTAACACCCTTATCAGTGATGAGACACCGGATTTATTAAGGGACAGCAGACAGCTAGTGCGTCCTTTGTTGTACGAAGGCCAAGTTAGCCTTGATATCTCGCACGTCGAGAGACCTGACCAGAGCTCATTTGCCCTTTGTAAGGTATTTGTGTAGCTCGGAGTTTGAAAGATGCCATGGGAATGCCTACCAGATCATTTCCTGGAAGGAGATGAGTGGTGGTACCTCTTCTGGCCAGCTCATCCGCTATACAGTTGCCTTCAATATCCCTGTGACCAGGTACCCAAATAAGGCTGATACTGAAGTGCTGAGCCATCTCGTTAAGAGATCTGCGGCATTCAGTTAGCGACTTTGTGTTGTCGACATATGAGTTCAGTGCCTTTAGCGCGGCCTGACTATCTGAGAAGATAAATATCCGTTTGCCGTTTTGGGGCGTAGACGCTAGGCTTTTCACTGCACCGTGTATTGCCAGCATTTCTGCTTGGTACACGCTGCAGTGGTCGGGAAGACGAAAGGAGATCTCTAGTCCCAGGTCCGGTGAAAAGATACCTCCACCCACCTTCCCTTCAAGCTTAGAGCCATCAGTGAATATGTTCATGGCATTCCGCACAGTATGCGGTCGGTAATCCCATTCTTGTCTTGTGGGTATTTTCACCTCGTAGTTCCTAACGAACACGTTGCTTGGCGTGCAATAGTCAGTATGTGATGGTATGCTCACAGGTGCATGGGAGCCTAAAATTGTGGCGTGACCACATGTACCGCCCTTCCATACGTCGGTCTCCCTTAATCGCAGAGCTATTATCACAGCCATTTCTTTAGCCACCAGATCGAGTGGTGGAAGATTCAGCATCGTGCTGAGTGCTTCTGTCGGAGTGGAGCCGAGGGCCCCGGTTATGCAGAGTTCTGAACTCCTTTGGACTTTTTGTATCTGCTTGTGGTACGTGTTCTTGGTTAGTGCCGGCCACCAGACCAGCACACCGTAGAGTAAAATTGGACGAACAATAGCTGTGTATATCCAGTGCACCACTTTGGGAGAGAACCCCCACGATATACCAATTGCTCTCTTGCTAGTAAACAACGTGCATGTTGTCTTTTTAACTCGTTCCGCTATATTGTCGCTCCAGAGTAGTTTCCTGTCTAGAATAACTCCTAGATATTTGACTTTGTCACTGAGTACTAAAGTTGTATTCCCAATTTTTGGTGGTATTAAGTTCGGTATTTTGTACCTCCTAGTGAAGAGGACAAGTTCGGTTTTCTCGGGGTTAACCTCCAAACCTGAAGCGTTCGCCCAGTCGCATACTTTAGTCAGAGCATTTTCCATTAAATTGCAGAGGGTTTGAGGAAATTTTCCCCGAATGATAACGCAGATGTCATCGGCGTACGCGATCACTTGGTAGCCTTCAGCTTCCATGAGACGTAGAAGTTGGTTTACAGTAACCAGCCACAGGAGCGGAGAGAGAACACCTCCTTGCGGGGTACCTCTGTTAACGAGTCTGTTCATCGAATTACCGCCTAGCTCCGTTGTAATCCGTCTGCTAATAAGCAATTTGCGGATAAACTCCACAAGGCAGGCATCGACCCGCAGACCCGTTAACGCCGAGGTAATGGCTTCCGGTAGAACGTTGTTGAAGGCACCTGCTATATCAAGGAAAGCCACCAGTGTATATTCCTTTGTGTCAATTGACTTTTCTATAACAGATACCAGAGAATGCAAGGCAGTGTCAGTCGATCTACCTTTACTATAGGCGTGTTGAGCCCGCGACATATGAGTTGAGTCTATCGATCTTCTGACATAGTCCTCCAAAAGTCTTTCCATAATTTTAAGTAGAATTGAAGATAGGCTTATTGGCCTAAAATCATTAGGTTTAGAATGGTATGGTTTCCCGGATTTTGGGATAAATACTACCTTAACCTCTCTCCATGATGCAGGTACATAGTTGAGCCTGAGGCAACTAACAAACATGGTCTTCAGCCAGGGCTTAATAAGCTCGGATGTTTGTTGTAACTGGGCCGGGAATATTCCGTCCGGTCCTGGCGATTTGTAGGGCTTGAGACTGGCCAAGGCCCAGTCCAGCTTTTTATCATCGGTTATTTCCTTTATCAGCTGATCCGAAAGCATTTCATTCCCGACCGTAGTAGTAGCCGTGTCTGTGCATGTCGGAAAGTGAGCATCCAGAAGCAGATTCATTGTGTCAGTGCTCGAATCGGTCCAATTCCCATCCGGCATTTGTATGTGGCTCAGTGTCGCTGGCGATTTTGAGAGCACCTTCCTCAGGCGCGAAGCTGCAGATGTTGATTCGATATTGTTGCAGAAATTCACCCAGGAGGCCCGTTTGGCCTTGCGAATTTCTTTCTTGTAGTTACTTAATTTAGTTTTGTGAAGTGCCCAGGATGTTACGCTACCATCCTGTTTGGCTTTGTTAAAGGCCGACCTACATGTCCTTCTGAGATTATCTAGATCGGACGACCACCAGGGTGGTCTGTGGGTTTCAGCTAACTTTTTAGGCGGACACGCCTTGTCTAGAGCAATCTTGCAGTGTTGATTGAAGGAGCTGACGAGGTCGCTAGCTCCTCTTCCTTTCTAGGTGTTACCAGCTGATTTGACAAATATTTGCGAACAAGCTTTTGGTAGTAACCCCAATTTGTTTTCCTAATATTCTGAAAAAAAAAAAAAAGTTCATGAAACGAGAGATGGGTTTGCTCTGTTTTAAGACAACGCATAATCTCGGAAAGGGTGGAGTGAAATTTTTCCACCTGACCGTTGTCTGTGCTTGCGTAAGGGGGTGTTTTAAATATTTCAATTCCAAGTTGATCTTGATCATGAAATGAATGGAAGCTGAGTTTAACGATTTCTCGTTGTCGATGACTATTGTTTTCGGTACTCCGAAAGAAAAAATTATTTCTCGTAGTGGTTCTCTAATGTCTGCTATTGCTCTTGATTGTATTAACTTAACTTGTACATACTTTGTAAATTTGTCTAGTGCCGTTAAGACCAAATGTTTTTCTGTAGTGTAGATATCTATATTAACTATTTCACCGGGATATTGGGGATTTGGGGTTTCGCGTAATTTCGCTTTGTTGGGATGACAATCATATTTATGTTCCTTACAAATTTTGCACTGCTTAATAATATTTTCTATTTTTGCTTTCATTTTGGGGAAATTAACTTTTTGTATGAGTTGTTTTTTTATTTTCGTCTCTATTTCTGTGTGCTCGTTTGTGTTCTTTTAAAATTTCTTCGTCTTGGGCGTCTTCTTTTATTAAGTCTTCTACTTTTGTTTGGGTATAGCGGATTTTATAATTGGAAAAATGTATGGGGTAGATTTCTTGGATTTTTCCCATTATTTCTTCAAAGGTAATTATGCCATTTATGACTGAAGGATTTAGGTATCGTTTTAGTAATGCCGTTAGGTCGTCTATTGGAAAATTGGGTTTAGTACATGGGTCAGCAGATTTGTAAATGCAGGTGTATAAGTGAGAACGCTTATACACGCGCTGTGATCGTCCGAACTATATTTTTAATATTCGCTGACCAAACAAGCGACACCCGCACGCGATGTGGTTTCGCCCCTTGCCCAGCGACATTGTGTATAACATAAAGTGTGAAATGTAGCTTTGACAGAAATGTCAAAACACACTTCAACGTCAATCAAAACACACATCCATGTCAAAAATCTGGGTTGCTATTGTGGTTTCTGCAAACCAGGGTTTTGTGCAGGACCGTAAAACAATGAGACAGGGTTCTTGTTTGCAAAAAAGTGTTGCTGTGTTGCATAACTTTTTCATTCCAATTTGTAAGGAAATTTTTAAGCGAATCTTTTATTATATTTAAGCGAATCTTTTATTATATTTGTTGGGAGATTGGGGGGGTTGTGTTTTTTCCTAACACTGGGGGTCTAATTAAATTGTTTGGATTCGCTATTTTTATAATTATCTTATTTTTATTTTGTTGTTATTAATTTGTCCTTTATATTTTGTTTAATTGATTAATTGATGAATCACTGGAGGGTCCCCCCAAAAGGTGGTGAATCGCAGTGTTCGTTTTTGTTATAAGCTGGAGCTTACTAGGTTTTAATTTTATAGGCTGTACAAGCCGATTTTTTACTTCTAAGTATTATCTAACTATTTTTCTTTTCCAAATTGTTTTTACTTAACTACTCTTATTTTTATTTTTTTTACTTTTACTTTTAACTACTCTTATTTTTATTAAATTTCGAAATTGAAAATGGGTTTAATTAGCTGATTAATTTATTTTCTTACATCAATAACAGCTACATCGGTGGTTGTGCTGGTAAGTGTGCGGTTATTCCGTTTTTCTACTTGATACTTAGGCGCACCTTCTTACTCCTTGACGTTGGGGCATCAAGGGAGTTCCTACGTCCCTCTCTACGCCACTTTATGTACAATTTTCACACTTTTTTAGTCTTTTTTGTTTTTTTTTTTGTGCTTTTTTTTGGCACTTTTTTTAAAAGGTCTCTATTTGTTTTGGCATTTATTTTGGTAATATTTTTTATAGTCTTTAATTTGTGGCACTTTATTGCACGCTTTGTTTAAGTCCTACTATTTTGTGACACTTTTGACGTTTTGCACTTATCACAGATAAATCTTTATTCAAGTAAATTCATTCTACGACTAACTAAACTAACTTAATTTTACCTTAACGCTACCTGTGTCAGCGATATTGTGAATTGTTGCTAACTCGGCGCGTGCCGGATGTTGTTGCCGATATTGGTGATTTTGCTGATCCCGCGTCTGGGCCATTTCACAATTCTTTGTTGACTTATTGCTGACTTAGCGGGATATTGATGTCAGCGTGGTTGTGGCGTTGTAGCTTAGCTGGTGCTAACTTATATTTGCTAAATAACTATAATTTTTCTTGGTTTTTTTTTTCATTCAGTTCCTTTTGGTAAGAATAGGGCAACTCCCCTTTCGTGCGCCCTGGTATGTTTTCATCATTTGCCTGAACACCTTTCTTGCTCCTTGATTCCATTTTTCCAATTCCGCAAAGAAAGAGTGAAATATTATGCATGCAGACTCATCGTATATATAAAAGCGGTATGGATACAAACCTGCTATTATTTCTGCGAAAAATAATTTTTGATGTGTAAACATCTTAGAGCTGGGGGGTCATCCAAGAAAGTTACGCTGCCTACAAGCAGTGTAGGCATTGTAGGCGGTGTAGGCAGTGTATACAGTGTATTATGTGCCATTGTAGGCAGGCTCGATTGTATTGTATAGGCATTGTAGGCGGTGTAGGCAGGGTGTATTGTATTGTATAGGCATTGTAGGTAGTGTAGGCATTGTGGGCAGGGTGTATTGTATTGTATAGGCATTTGTAGGCAGGGTCGATTGTATTGTATAGGCATTGTAGGCAGGGTGTATTGTATTGTATAGGCATTGTAGGCAGGGCATATTGCATTGTATATGCAGGGTAGGCAGGGTACGTTTTAGTTGTAGGCAGTGTAGGCAGGGTATATTGTAGTTTTAGGCAGTGTAGGTAGGGTATATTGTAGTTGTAGGCAGTGTAGGCAGGGTATATTGTAGTTGTAGGCAGGGTATATTGTAGTTGTAGGCAGGGTATATTGTAGTTGTAGGCAGGGTATATTGTAGTTGTAGGCAGGGTATATTGCAGTTGTGGGCAGTATATATAGAAGCACCCTTTGCCTTTAGTTCAATACCATGCATTCCGTCAATCGACATTTTCGCTATCCTCTGCCTATGCAATTTTCTTAAAGGTCAGAGGCAAAGTCATCGTCAAAGGCAGCAGTCAAATCACGAACAAACACAATTTGGAAACAAGCCCAGGCCAAAGCCATCACACAATATGGAAACAACAACAACATTTATATTCTTTTGTGAAGTATTTGTAATAACTAATTTCTTGTTATAATTAAAGACAAGTAATACATTAAACTAGGAGGACCCGTGCAAATGTTTTGAAATCGTTTACTTACGTCATACAAACTTATGTAAAATTATCGGAAATTTGATAAAAAGCAATCGATTTTTTCTATAAATATGACCCAGTGGCCACATGTATTTTTTACAAAACTTCCTTAAATACAATATTTGACGTAAAACTAAAAGCATTTGTAATTTTTTGTTTGAATGTCGCTTGGGCTGAAAAAGTTATATCTTGCAATCGCCTGACTCTAGAAAATGCCACATACAACTGTCCGTGTGAAAACACTGGGCTAGGTAAATACAAACCGGCTTTATCAAATGTTCGGCCTTGGGCTTTGTTGATAGTCATAGCCTAAATGACTGACGACCATCCTGGCACCATTTATAAGTCCTTCTTTGGCATTAAGATTACGAATCAACATTACGATTGCATTTTTAGAGAGTTAAGAAACTCATTATTAGTTTCATTTTTTTTTTTCGACTGTATCACAACTTAGATAAACTTTACTATCCCCGGGTAATAATTTTGATACTATACACTCATTAAAAGTTGAGCATTCGTCATTTTTTGGGCATAAAATAGCTGTTGAGTAAAAATTTGATATGTTACTATCATTTATTTCATTTGTGCCGTAGGCACATCATAATGAGCGTAGTATTGTCGTGGTATTTTAATAGTATCCTCGGTGAGCGTTTAATATAAATAGAATGTGAACACATGTAACTAATGTAAAAATACACATTTTAGAACTTACCAATTATATATTTTATGCCGGTGTATAATAAGAGATCCAATAAGAAACATTCATTAAAGATTTTCAATTAACAAATAAAATCAACTGCACTTGTTGTGAGAAAGAATAAGAAAAACTAGGATCGCCCGTGGTCGAAATTCGACCATCTGAAATTTTCTTCAACTCTCTCTTAATATATGTACATAATCCCCGTTCACAACAAAACCAAGTAAGTGACTCCCTCGTGACAAATGCAAATTTGGATTAAGTGATACCATACAAACAATCTTCACATTAGGGTGGTGCAGCAAAGCAGTACAACAGAAAAGCTGACGACAATACATTAGGATATATCTACAACAGATTTTTTTAAATATTTTTTCTTTATTTTTTTTATTTTTATTTTTTTATTTATTTGTTTTTGTCTAAGGTACAGCAGACACTTACTATTACAAATTATATTAAACTTACATTAATTGTTACATAAAAAATAAGTTTTTAATTTAAATTGCACAAACACCCGGAATGGGCTTATAATATTTCGATATATAATGGTACTTTTTTTATCGTAACCTTGTGGAATTTTACTTTAAAAAAAAACCATATCGTTAAAAATATAAACTTTTTAATGGACAAAAAACTAAATAAAGAAGTGCTCTGCGAAAAACCTTGTTTTATGTGAATTATGTGATTTCATCTGGTCTAATTTCTTAAGTCGACCTAGGCTGTTATTGCTTATGACCACAGACTTATACTACTCTAATTACAGCTTTGCTTTAAATGAGACGATTGGGGATATTTTTCTGGGCATTCTTTAACTGTATGAAAAATATATTTTCTGCTTTGAAAATATACTTTTCCAATATTTAACCCCCCAAAAATTTCATAAGTGAATTAAACTTTAAAAAAATCGAGAAAAGCTTAGAACATCAAATAATCAAAGTAAAAATGGGTATTTGTTTCCTTTAGGTGTCAACTGCTAATAAATTAGCTAAAATTATGGGAGATAGCTCAAAAGACGGGGTTTGGCCTCAGGATCACGAATCCGAAAGCGCTTTTTAATATTTTGCTTCTCTGAAGAGGTATCTATATATTAATAGGCTAACACTCTCCCCATACAAACAAACGCAACCCAATTTCGTATAGTATTTATGGATAGATCTCTATAAAATTTATAGTGGAAACTTAGAATGGACTAATCTGGTGTCTCACCAAAAAAAATGTTGAAAATTATTTTTAGTTTATTTGTTATTAAAGAAAAAATAGGTCTCCAAACTCTCCAGCTATTTTGTTATCTCCACATTCTGTTATACCCGAACTATACATCACTATTCAGCACTCTTATAAAACTCCCAAAGACACACCTACCGCTCATTCCCTTACACACACACGTACATATCTATGCAATGATCCAGCAGCTGCCACTTGCTTTTATTTTTGTGCCAAAAAAAAACAACAAAATGTACCAAATTATATCATCTTCGGCATCTAAACACCATTTGTAAGCTAAGAAGTCCAGCTTCACTTCTGGCTTTATATATTTAACTTTTTGCCTATTGGTTAAAGTTTATTTTTTTAGCGATATGATTTTGTAAGAAAATTCCACAATGTTAAGATCGAAATTTAAATATCGTACGGACTTTAACTAAAGAAGAATTTTACATGACACTAATGCTGATTTCGTTGAACATGTTTATACCCTTGCACAGAATACTGTAAAAGTGTGATACAAGTGTACCCGTTCTACATGAAACTGCTATATCGATAAAACGAACAAAAAACATTGCCCGTTTGCTATGCTATGTGCATAAATAATTAGTTTTCGCTTATCAACCACATTCAATTGTTATTGCAAAATCCAATTTTTTTCACCAAATTTATCTGTCAAATAAAATTTTCGTCAGCTGATTTTCAGTGCAACCAACTACCCTGTCAAAGCTTCAGAGGGTAAAAAGTGTGAGTTTTTTAGGAAATGAAAGCATATTCTGTTTGACGTTATACCTTCATTTTGCAAACGAAAACGGAAAATTGAAGAGTGTAAAAAATACGCATTTTTTTCACGTTTTTAGGTACAGCCTAATAAAATTACAACAACCACATGAAAACTTGCCACTTGGATTATATCTCTTCAGAGAAGCAAAATATTAAAAAGCGCTTCCAGATTCGTGATCCTGAGGCCAAACCCCGTCTTTTGAGCTATCTCCCATAATTTTAGCTAATTTATTAGCAGTTGACACCTAAAGGAAACAAATACCCATTTTTACTTTGATTATTTGATGTTCTAAGCTTTTCTCGATTTTTTTAAAGTTTAATTCACTTATGAAATTTTTGGGGGGTTAAATATTGGAAAAGTATATTTTGTAAGCAGAAAATATATTTTTCATACAGTTGAAGATTGCCCAGAAAAATATCCCCAATCGTCTCATTTAAAGCAAATTCAATTTTCCTTGCTGAAAAAAATAAAATTAAAAAAAAAAAAAAACAGTTTTAAATTTTTGCTTCCACCGAGAATCGAATATAGGTGTTCTGCAAGTAGTAAACATTTATACCCATTCTGGTATAAAAAGGGTACAATTAGTCTCTTTATAGGACATGCTCGAACAAATGTGACCAATTCCATCTAAAAGTGACTAAAAAAGTAGTAGTCTACTTTTCCTTTGGATTGATCCCGGACTAATCGTAATTTTTGCAGGGAAATACCATACGAACTTTTACTAATGCACCTTTTTACATAACTAATTCCACTTTTTTGTATGAAACCACATTTTTTACTTTGATAATTTAATGTGCTAAGCTTTTTCGATTTTTAAATAGTTTTTTACTTATGAAATTTTTAGAGAAACAAAATATTGGAAAAGTATATCTTCTAAGCAGAAAATATATTTTTCATACAAAAAAGTGAAGTTAGTTATATAGAATTAAACATTTTTATCCCAACATCAGAATTGTAATTTTCAAAAAATAGCTTTAAAAAAATTTGTTTAAAAGAAAAATATTAAAATTCATGCACAGGAATGTAAAGCAGGAGTTATTAGCTTTCAAATGTTGTTAAAAAAAATCTATAGCATTACTACAAGCCGAAACATAATAATTTCAGTTGTTGCATGTTTTCATCACCTTAGGAAAAATTGCAGTATCTATATATTAATAGGCTAACACTCTCCCCATACAAACAGACGCAACCCAATTTCGTATAGTATTTATGGATAGATCTCTATAAAATTTATAGTGGAAACTTAGAATGGACTAATCTGGTGTCTCACCAAAAAAAATTTTGAAAATTATTTTTAGTTTATTTGTTATTAAAGAAAAAATAGGTCTCCAAACTCTCCAGCTATTTTGTTATCTCCACATTCTGTTATACCCGAACTATACATCACTATTCAGCACTCTTATAAAACTCCCAAAGACACACCTACCGCTCATTCCCTTACACACACACGTACATATCTATGCAATGATCCAGCAGCTGCCACTTGCTTTTATTTTTGTGCCAAAAAAAAACAAAATGTACCAAATTATATCATCTTCGGCATCTAAACACCATTTGTAAGCTAAGAAGTCCAGCTTCACTTCTGGCTTTATATATTTAACTTTTTGCCTATTGGTTAAAGTTAATTTTTTTAACGATGTGATTTTGTAAGAAAATTCCACAATGTTAAGATCTAAATTTAAATATCGTACGGACTTTAACTAAAGAACAATTTTACATGAAACTAATGCTGATTTCGTTGAACATGTTTATACCCTTGCACAGAATACTGTAAAAGTGTGATACAAGTGTACCCGTTCTACATGAAACTGCTATATCGATAAAACGAACAAAAAACATTGCCCGTTTGCTATGCTATGTGCATAAATAATTAGTTTTCGCTTATCAACCTGAATTGTTATTGCAAAATCCAATTTTTTTTCACCAAATTTATCTGTCAAATAAAATTTTCGTCAGCTGATTTTTAGTGCAACCAACTACCCTGTCAAAGCTTCAGAGGGTAAAAAGTGTGAGTTTTTTAGGAAATG
>CAXKVI010000389.1:5000-25000 GCA_964058755.1 Campiglossa producta
ACACACATATGTACATACCTTCGGTTGCTCACGTATTTATTCAGGTTGATTGTGATCGATGAAGTTTATTTGTATGTACGTCTGTTTGTTTGTTTGCTTGTACGCGCCTGAAACTAGGTCAACGGTTGTGGTCTCAAGCTCGTTTCTAAAAAAGTCAACCACAACGGAATACTTAAGCATCCGTCCACTTGCACTTTCTTTTTCCAAACTGTGAAACAGCGAACAAGGCAGCAGCGAAGGTGAGTTGAGGTGAGCTGCGGTGGGGTGGGGTGTAGGGCGCGAGGTGTGATATGTATAAACTTTTATAGAAGCAAAGAAGGTAAATGTTAAGTCTCAAACTGGATTTGGTGAACGCGCGTACGCCAACGCTACACGTTTAACACGCTTGTTGTTGTTGTTTGCTGTTTTTTTTTTTGTCGTTTCGCTTGACGTAGTAACTCACGTCCTCAACGTTTTTGTCGTCATCGTTAGCCACAACCACTTCTTACTGTGTTGTTGTTCTTTCACTCTTTCTTTCTTGATTGCTAGCTAGTTTGCTGAGGTTCTTCATTTTTACTGTTTTCTTTTTTTTTTTAGTTTTTTTCTCTTGAATTTATTAGTATCTCATTGTTATGATTTGTGTGGTGTTGTCTCATGCATCTCATGATTCGCTTCGTTCGCATAGGCCTACTTCGAGGAAAGCTTTGATGATATTCAGTGATATGTACAGAGGTAAGTAATAAAAGTATAAGAAATAGATGTGCGGACGTATATTTTGGAGTACATACCCTGCTGGAGAAAAACCAAAATATATTCATTTAGAAATAGTTGGAAATTTTCAATCTTTTTAGAAGTGTGGTTATTCTCCGGTTTCGCCCATTTTTAATTACAGACTTTGTAAAAATATTTGTCCATAAAGTGGACTTAGATGTCGTCATGAAAAAAGTCATTTATTGATGATTAATGGTGCCTTCGGACCTTCCTTTCAAGGCAATATCCCACAAAGCTCTAAGGCCGGTAACATTAACGTCGAATTACAAAATTAGATTTCAAAAGGATAAAGATTTCGAAGAAGAGGAGAGAAATGCTGGCCACACTATGGATGAGATATGAAGGACGAGTGTGTAAATGTACTGCTGCTTACTTACTTAAAATATTCATCTAACCGACTAGTCGATCCTGGTCGTCCAACATTTTTCGCCAGTCGGTTCGTTGTTGAGCCAACTGGCGCAAATTGTACACACCGCCTAATCGCATGTCTGACTCCACCTGGTCGTTCCATCGGAGAGGTGGTCTCCCTCTTCCTCTGCTCCCGCAGACGGGCTCCGATAAGAATACCTTCTGGGCCGGAGCATCTTCGTTCATTCGCACCACGTGTCCTAGCCTGCGAAGCCGCTGGGTTTTAATTCGCTGAACTATGTCGACATCTGCGTAAAGCTCATACAGCTCATCATTTAATCTTCTTCGGTACTCGCCATCGCTAACGTTAATGGGGCCATTAATTTTTTGAAGACTTTATCTCTCGAATAATCCCAAAGTCGCTTCATCAGATGCTGTCGGTCTCCATGCATCTGCACAATATATCAGGAAGCGTACAATAAGTGACTTTCAGAGAGTTGTTTTTGTTCGACGAGACAGGACTTTACTTCTCAATTGCCTACTCAACCCAAAGTACCATAAGTTTGCAAGAGTTATTCTTCGTTGGATTTAGAGGCTTACATTGTTGTAGTGTTATGCGAAGGTCTAGTAGAAAAAAGGGGTGAAGGGATGGCGATAGCGAAATTTTGTAGTCGTTAGAAAAGAGTATATTTTGATTTGATTTTTAAGGTAGTTCCATTTCCGACAGGGTATTCACTTATGAAACATACACACACACACACACTCACTCAAATTTACATTTGTACTTTTTAATGATTTGTATATTCTGTAATTAAATTTTTGTGTGGCTTCCTCCATTGCTTTCGGAACTGTTGCGAGTAGCAGAGTCTCTTGCTACATTTCACATTGGTGGTAATGTTAATTCAAGTTTTCAGAGCATTTGCGTTGGTGTAGTTTCTGTTTCTGTAACAGTTACACATATTCGTGTAATTTCTATGTTTAATTATACCAAAAAGAAAAACTTAGTTTCCTTATTTGGGAAATATTAAAATCTTTTTCAAATTGGTTTATATTTCGTTCGAAAATGACAGAGTTTTTTGTTCAATACAGTTCCTACCCTACAGGCGACCCCTGTGGTGTAGCGGTTAAGTGTTCGGCCTTCTACACCGAGTCGTGGCGGTTCGATGCCCGGCAAAAGTAACATCAAAAATTATTTAGAAAAACAATTTTTCTAAACGGGGTCGCCCCTCGGCAGTAGTTTGGCAAACTCTCCGGGTGTATTTCTGCCATGAGAAGCTTCTCAGCAAACAATTCATTTGCTTTGCAAGTGCCGTTCGGAGTCGGCAAAAAACTGTAGGTCCCGCCAACTTGTAGGAAAAACTCAAAAAAAGCAACACACCACAAGTTGGAAAGAGAAGCTCGGCTAAAATCTCGTTAGAGGTTATGATAACCTGTTGGTATATCGCCGCCATTAGTTAGTTAGTTAGTTCCTACCCTGCTAGACAGTGCTATGACATTCAGTCAGCTTAGTAATGTTGCCTTTGAAAACGTGATAGAAAATCCTGATGTAAATATCAGCTGTGTTATAATTACATCACGATTTTCCAACACATTTATGACATAGCACTGTCTAGTAGGGTAGTTTCCAAAATATTGAGAAAATAAACCAATGTCAAGTCTTAATTTCTCATTTGTAGAGAGTTCGTTTCTTAAGTCTTTTGTATTGGCTACATTAAATTAGACTAAAAGGAAAAATGGTTCTTAGGCTCTTTTTTCCAACTACTTCTTGACAAACATACATCAACACAAACATTAGTGTTGTATATTCACATAGACACTATTGTACCTTTCACAAGAAATTCTTATTTCCACAAACTGACTTGGTGTAGCTACTTACATGAAGACTTTTACATGCATTTCATTCTGTTGCTGACTTTTATTTCATTAACATTTCCTCTGTCTCATGGGTGCTGGCGGTACTGAGTGATGCCATCATTTCTGCCTCTTTTATTTAGGTCAAAGATATACTTACATACATACAAACCGAACTACGTCATGCTTTTTTAAATTTTTATTTAAGAATAGCTCGTAGCACGCATGGACTTTTATAGTTTAACCTTTTTTTGGTCATCATTAAAAAAAATTCTGACTATATTTGTACTTTCTCACATACATAACTACAAAGACATTAAAATGTGTAAGCTTAAACAAAGCACATGCTTAGTCATTAAGCTTAGTTTTATGAAAATCATTACAGAAATGGTGTAATTTGTGCGAGCAACACACAAAATTATTTTTAGCAAATATGACTACGCATCTGACCTATTTACCCTTAAGCTACATACAACAACGAACACAGGTAGGAAACAGTTACTTTCACTAGTGAAAGAACTGCATGAAAGCGGAATGTATGTATAATGTGTATTTACTAAAGGAAATTAAATGTAGGAAATGTTTCTTGATGAGCAAACATAAATATTTACGGAGAAACAAATCTGTTATACCAGATGATAAAAGCCAAAGTCTAACTTTAGAACTTACACTGTATTCCTATTTAAAGGCTGTTTACGGTAATCACGAAGGCGGTTCTCTCGGACCGAACCTTGGTCATTGCATTTTCGGAGTAAACCTTCGCGAACAAAAAATATTCTTTCGAATTGGACTGCAGAGTAACTAGTAGATCCGGCAAATGTTATCCCGCCCAAAGGTAAGAGGGCTGGTCTAAATATTGTTCGATTTTGAAATCAGCCAATAGCTTCGAAGTCGATCGGTTATCGAAAAAGGCGATCACTTAAATTTTAAGTTAGATGTTACAGTGAAAGTTTTAGTCAATTAGACTCAGGAGTTTTTGGATGATACCTCCAGAGGGATCAGAGTGGGTCGATTTTGTTGGGGGAAATAGTCTATGGATAATTTAAGCAACTTTTCTGAAGAAACAGTAGGTAAAATCGGGTTTGATCCAAGGCTGCATAACAAAATTAACAAATTTTATTTTTAAAACAACGGTATCAAAAAAAATTATTTAAAGAAATTTCGTTTCGTTTGCATACAAAAAAAATTCAGAAATTTCATTAGGGGTATTCTCTCTAAATTTTTTCCATGAAAAAACAGGATGGAATAATGTGGAATAAGAGGGAAAGTACTTTTTGCATTATGAAACTTCACTGGAAATTTCAGTTAAAACTGCTTTATACCCATACTTTCTTCACCAAAGTGTTTTAAATTGATCCGTAGAACATTTTCCGTTCAAACAGACAAACAGACATTTACAATTTTATTTTTTGTAGGGATAAATACATCGATATCATCACCTTCTCCCTCTTTCGGGAAAAATGTCATGCAATACTCCTAAAGGATTATTTGCAATCTGCACCATGATCCGTTATGCTATGGATACACACACGGGGATTATCTCCACTAAATCTTCTTTAATCAGATCCAAATCCTGATACACACAACATTGAAGATTAACATTCCACCATCTCGTCGCCATCTAGCGCCCAATCTGTCATTTCTTGCGGTTTAAAGCTAGTGTCGCCAATAGTTGATGATTTACCGGCGACATCTAGCGGTTGATACTCTAAATTTTTTAAATTTTGTTTTGTTTTTTGCTGTTTTTTTTTTTTGTTTACGGTCGCAAGATGTCGCCGAAACTCGTTAATTTCTTTCGTTTGGTTGTGTTCTTGCTGTTTTTGTTTAATCTCTTCGCATCTTCTTAATTTTTGGGAATTTATAATGAAGGTTATGCTCAAGTTAATTCACAAAAACGCAGTTAATTCCGGATTTGCGCTAATGTATCAGCCCTATTAGATAGATCACTGAATCCCACCAGCAACAGGTTGAAACTATGATCTTTCTAAAAAGCTGGCTCTTATTTCTACATACAAGGCTACACATCTGTGGATAAAATCCAAAAGCCGTATTGTTTTACTTTTCAGCAAAGTGTTTGAAAGAGTAAAAATTGTAGTGTTAATTTATGGATTTGAGATATGGTTTTTTGTCCATGAAGCGCACAATTTATTTGCAAAAACCTGAAAATTTGTGTGATGAATGATTTATGTACACAATAAAAATATCTCACTTTTATCCTATCTTTAGCTTTTATTTTATCCCATATTGCAGCAGACATAAAATAAAGAGAAAGAGTTCCGCTTTCAATCGTTCGAACTTCAAACTGCTTGCTGGGAGTGCATGTATACATGAATATATCATTTCACGTATACACATGTTTAGACACATATGCTTAACTGCTCGCCATACAAACCGTATTGCATACTTTTAGGCTGGCCCTTAGCTGTAGCTGCATGTTGCCAGCAACATATGTATGTTTAAAAAACAATACGTTTATATGCAATTATGTCACTAAGCATTTTAGTCGCTTTGGATTTTTCGCTGCCTAGACATGCTTTTCTCATGATGTTCAATTCTGCTTTATAAGTGGTTTGGTTCATACGCACGAATTTAGTTATAAGTAATATGTAAATTAATTTCATACATAGTCTGTAAGGATTGTTATTCCAAAGACTTACTAAATAAATAAAATAAAAATGTTTATACAGTTAGCAGAAACAAATGAATGCAATTCTTGGCACAGAACGAATAACAGCCAAAGTGAATGTCAATTCAAGACTGAATTTTTAAAGATAAAATTGTTTTCTGAAAGCCAAGAATTGAAACAAACCCGAACTCTTTTTAGTTCATTAGCACTTCATTTGACTAATAGCCGGGTCAAAATAGACATAATATCTGTGGTCATAAGCAATAACAGCCTAAGCCGACTTAAGAAATTAGACCAGTTGAAATTTTTGCTGGTGATTTTGAATAGCAACATCGAGACATTTTTCAAGACTTTCATTGGTCTTTTTTTACTTTCTTTATAAACAATTAAATCCAATACGTTTGCCTTAGTTATAAAACAGTTTTGTTACAAAAATTCGCCAGCAAAAATTTCAACTGGTCTATTTCTTAAGTCGACTTAAGCTGTTATTGCTTATGACCACAGATATAGTGGTTAAACAACAAAAATTAGTTCCCACAGAGCCTAATTTTGGCATAGAGCTTAGGTTCGCCTTCAGAGAGAACACTTCAAAAGTCCTCATTGATCCCATGTGTTGTAAAAAGTTATTCGGGGTCAACGGTAAAAATTTTGGGTTTTTTGGACTTTTCTGGAAAACGGTAAGTTTTTTTGAAAAATTACCTGAGACCAAGTTGTAGACCGCCGAGCTGTTCAAACACGGAGGCGAAGAGCTGGTAAAAAGCATGCATCAGCTCTTATGCAGAATATGGTCAGACGAGTGCATGCCTCCAGATTGGAATTTAAGTGTGCTCTGCCCAATCCACAAGAAAGGCGATCCCGCTAACCGCACCAACTACCGCGGAATCAGCCTTCTTAATATCGCATATAAGGTTCTTTCTAGCGTATTGTGTGAAAGACTGAAGCCCATCGTAGACAAGCTGATTGGACCTTATCAGTGTGGCTTTAGGCCTGGTAAGTCTACCATCGACCAGATTTTCACGATACGCCAAATCCTGGAGAAGACCCATGATAAAAGAATCGACACACACCATCTCTTTGTCGATTTCAAAGCCGCTTTTGACAGCGCAAAAAGGAGTTGCCTGTATGCCGCCATGTCTGAATTTGACTTCCCTGCAAAGCTTATACGGCTTTGCCAAATGACGTTGAGCAATACTAACAGCTCCGTCAGAGTCGGGAAGGACCTCTCTGAGCCATTTGAAACCAAACGAGGCTTCAGACAGGGCGACTCCCTTTCGTGCGATTTCTTCAACCTGATGCTGGAGAAGATAATTCGAGCAGCAGAGCTAAACCGCAATGGTACAATCTTTTACAAGAGCGTGCAATTGCTGGCGTATGCCGATGATATTGATATCATTGGCCTTAACAACCGCGCCGTAAGCGCTGCCTTCTCTGGACTGGATAAAGAAGCGAAAAAAGTGGGTCTTGCGGTCAACGAGGACAAGACGAAGTATTTGCTGTCATCAAAGAAAGAATCGGCGCACCTGCGCCTTGGCAGCCACGTCACTGTTGATAGTTACAAATTTGAAACTGTGAGGGACTTCGTCTATTTGGGAACCAGCATTAACACCGAAAATAATATCAGTCTAGAAATCCAACGGAGAATCACTCTTGCGAACAAGTGCTACTTTGGACTGAGTAGGCAATTGAGAAGTAAAGTCCTCTCTCGAAGAACAAAGATCGCGCTCTATAAGTCTCTCATCATACCTGTCCTGATGTATGGCTCAGATTCATGGACAATGTCAAGAGAAGATGAGATGGCCCTTGGAGTATTTGAGAGAAAAGTTCTCCGGAAGATTTATGGTCCTTCCCGTGATGCCGACGGCGAGTATCGAAGGAGATTTAACGATGAGCTGTACGAGCTTTACGCAGATCTGACCATAGTCCAGCGAATTAAAGCCCAAAGGCTCCGCTGGCTGGGTCACGTCATGCGAATGGACAAAGAAGCTCCAGCCCAGAAGGTTTTCCAATCGTCACCCGAATTCGGCAGCAGAGGAAGGGGGAGGCCTCGACTGAGATGGAAACAACAGGTGGAGGATGACTTGAACTCCCTTGGGGTTTCCAATTGGCGTCAGTTATCGCTAAAAAGGAATGACTGGCGTGCTTTGATAGCCGACGGCCAAAATCGCTTAGGCGGTTAAGCGCCAATAAATGATGATGATGAAGTTGTAGACCTGGAATTCTATAGGAGGTCCTAGCATTGTTTCTTCAAGAGTTACCAGTTCTGAGATATCGCAAAAAAAGTTATTCGGGGTCAAAAGTCGAAAAAAATCGAAAAAAAACTCTCAAATTTGGATTTTTCTCGACTTTTGTTCCCCAATAACTTTTTTAGCACAAACGGGATCGATGAGGACTTTTGTTCCCCAATAACGTTTTTACCACAAACGGGATCGATGAGGACTTTTGCACTTATCTTCCTGGGGGTCAACCCCGGAGCTCCTGATAAACTAAATTTACCCGACTAGTATTTTTTGATGTTATGCATGGAGAAAAGGTGGCTCTAGCTCGAGAACTAAAGGCTTTACAAAAATAACTAATTGCATTGTCGATGGGGACCGCGAATAACTTTTTTTTTAGCACACATGGGATCATTGAGGACTTATGAATATTCCAGAGACTTGTAACAAAACTCGTACCGAAACGAAACTCGCGTTTCTAGCGTTTCTGTTCCAAGAAACTTTAAAGGATAGAAACCAAATTCGAAACAAAACTCCGAAACGGTTCCAGCAGAAACAAAACTTGTAACTAAAGTAAATTAATTTTGTTTCTTAGGGGTCGTGCATATATGACGTCACGCGATTTTTGGTAGTTTTTGACCCCCCCTCCCCCCATGTCACACCCAGTCACAAACTCCAGACCCCCCCCTCCCCCTCGAATGTCACATCACACCCTTAATAAATATAAATTCAATATTTATTTGACATAAAATCTGATACATATTTAGAATGTTTATATTAATTATTAAATAATATTTGCCAATCGAAAGAATGAAAACGTGCTAAATTTGAAAACGTTCATGGACGTTGCACGCTAGAAAACATGCAAAAAATAACGTGACATCACGTAAGTGCTACTCCCCCCCTCCCCCAATGTCACATTTCGTCACAAATCGCAGACCCCTCCCCCCCCTCAAAGAGCGTGACGTCATATATGCACGACCCCTTAGTAGCAGAACTCTAAAAATTATTGTAATACTATTTGCACTACATTAGGATGGACCTATTATATTAATATATATAATATATATCGTCACTCGGCGCGAAATATCGCGTATTTGCAAAAGCCAAAAACGCGTATATACCAAAATGTCCAAAAACGTGATTTCGTTACCCTAACTGGGACTCATCGATCTTAATGTATTGACGCTAAATAAATGTATTGACTCCGTTTTTATCAACAAAAACACAAATAAATAAACAAAAAACCTTTTATGGAACCTATTTTCTTTGAAATAAAGCTATCCAATACCGCGTATTTTTCAAAAAGCGATGTTTTTGCAGTTTGAGTGCTTTTTCTTTTGTAAATTCTTATATCCTCCTACACAATTTGGCTCCCATAAAATACGCGGTATTGTTTTTTGCAAATACGCGGTATTGCGCGCCGAGCGACGAGATATATATCAGCAGGAATACCTTAAGAAAACGCAAGTCGAATATCCCATTATCCATACAAAACGATATTACACCCGCCAAAGCATTCTGTACTGCTTCGACGTCTTATAAAAATGATGATGATGATGCACCACAAAGTAGTTTGAATGAATTATTATTAGAAAATGAAATATTTGTTGATAACTGTTAATGTTAATTTTTCACAATCCGTTGCCCTATGCTTACTTTCCTACCGAAGTTCCATTGTGGTACTTACCCGCCAGTATGTAGCTGTCCAGTGACGCCAAGAAGTTAAATGTGCCACGCGAGGTTTCAGAGGTCGACTGAAGTTACTTTAAATGGTTGTAACAGACATATACATATGTATATATGTAGGTTTTTCTTAATTAAAAAGATATGTTTGAAGTTTCAATTTCACACGAGTGTTTATTAAAGTTATCAATTAATTAATTAAAATGTTTACGTATTTCACACTGCCATATTAGCGTAGGGCTTCTTCGGCATTCTAATTAAAACTAAACTAAAACTTAACGCTATTTTGCTTAACTGCTGTAACTTCAAAATGGTTGCCTGGACGCTTCGTTCAGGCTTCGTTTTGTGTAGGGTTGCCGCCTAGCTACCCGTAATGCCTTAACTCTAAGGTGACCGTCTATTCACATTCCTACAATCGGCCATCCTGATTTTCATTCAACCTCGAATAAGTATTTAAACCCATCTTTTCATATTTTCGACCACCGTCGTAGTTTTCCGCGGACCCTCTTGATTTCCAACCTTTTCAACCTCGTATCTGTCATGGCTTAGTTTGGCGACTATTTTATATGGCCCCAGATACTTCGGTCGTAACCGCATTGCTACCCCGAATTGGGTTCTCTTTATAGCTACCAGGTCGTTTATCTCATACCTAGTTCCTTCTTTCCTTCCTTTATCAAATGTATTCCTGTTCTCCTCCTGTATTTTCCCTATATTTTCACGGGCGCTCTGCCTAGCTGAGTTCCGCTCCATCTCTAACTCTTCTACCTCCAACTCGTTTAAAATGGCATGTAGATCAGGGAAATCCGAAGTTCTCATATCTAACCCGGTTAAGATTTTAAAGGGTGTTATCTTCGTACTGCGCGGCGCGGTATTATTTAAAACTTTTTGTACACTCGCTACATGATTGTACCAGTGGGTTGGGTTGTTTTGACACTTTTTGGACAACATCGGTACAACCGTCCTGTGAACGCGCTCCACCTGACCGTTTCCCCTCGGAACACCAGTTGCGATTAACAAGTGTTGGATGTCTTCTTTAGTGCAGTATTCCCTAAACGCATTTGCCGTAAACGCCGACCCTCTATTATGAGGATTTAAATTAATGTTTCTTTTTTTAAAGCCAAATTAAACAGTTGGTGGAAATACTCCCTGTATGCCTGCTTCGACTTTTTTACTTATAAGGCAAACAACTGGGGGCACAAATTTGCCATCAATTACTTTTTGGATTGTAAAAAGCTGGCGAAAACCTGTCGGTACAATGAAAAATGTTCCAACCATTAGCCAGCATTGTGAACTTCCTAATTCTTTCAACGAGTCCGACGCTCCCATAATGATATTTTTTTTACCGCTAAAATCGCAGTTGCTCAAAACGAAAAGTTCACCTTCCATCTTCAAGTGTTCTGGTATATCAATTTCATCCAAATTATCCGGCTCACTGGCAGCTTGTGTTGTTTTTCAAATTTAATTTAAATTTTGTATGCTCGTTTTGATGGCAAGTAACAGTCTGGTTGGCAGTCCAACGATGATGATGTGCAAATTTTAAAAGTGTGGTACTTGAGCTCAAAAATCAGACTGAATATTTTAAATTTCATGATTCAGTCAAGGAAATACAAATTACAGAATTCACCAGACTCAAAACGTGCATTTCTAGAGAAGAAGCCGTGTTGCAAATAGATTTTGCCGAAAATTTTGCTATACAATTTCAAGACGAAATTCAAAGTGCACACTGGCATATTTACAGCTTGTTTGTGGTACAAAAATGAGGCATCACAGATTATACCAAAGTCTATGTGCATCCTGAGCGATGAGCTAAATCATGGAAAAGATGCGGTTAGTGTATATTTAAATCATTTACTGTCACAGATAAGAGAACATTATCAAAATGTGAAAAAGGTGTATATATTTTCGGACGGTTGCGCAGCGCAATTTAAAAACAAATATACTCTTTCAAATATATGCTCCCAAGAGCAGAAGTTTAATTTAAAGTTAGAATGGTTCTTCTTTCCCACAAGCCATGGTAAAGGTGCTGTAGATGGCGGCGGGGATACTGCGAAGCGAGCTTTATGGAAAGCTATTATGACAAGAAAATGTATAATTAAAAACTGCAAGGACTGCTACGATTACTTGGAAAAAATATTAATGGTATATCATTTTCACATATTGATAAAACAACCATCGACTTAGAAAGCAAAGGACACGATTGGGAATGTATTGCTGCAATTAAAAATGTACACCGCAGCCATTTCTTCAAACCGTTGTCAAAGGACGAGTTATTAGCTGGCAAAACCTTTAGCTCCAAATTAGAAAGTAACCTTATTTAAAAAAAAAGACAACCACTTGACCTCGCTGAAAACGTTAATATAGATATAGATACAAATTTTTAAACTAATCATTGTATGCAACACTTTCGCTTATTAAATAAAAAAAAAATTCAAATAATTACTTATTGACTTTCAATATTAGTGACTTATTAAAACATATTTGTAAGTAGTATCAACTACAAAACGTTGTGGCTTAACGTACATCTCAATATGGTTTCAGTAGCCATTTTACAGTATGTGACGACTTCATGAAACGTAAGTGACACTGAACATACCCAATATGTTAACTAAAAAACATAGTAGGTTGGAGAAAAAAAAAGGGTCAACATATTTACGTGCAATAGAAACATCTTTAAGAAAAGTATAACTTTTTTTAAATATTGCCACTCAATTCGCAGAGTTTAGCAGTCAAACTTGGAGTACTCAAAAAAATCAATTTCTGCGGAAACGTAAGTGACACCACCTAAAGTAGCCATTTTCTAAAGCCCTGTGATCCTTTTAAATCATGTTTGATTTTATTTGGAAAGACGGCCCAAAGGCACAAGAAACTGTATTACTGGGATTTGAATATGGTTGATAATTACCACTTAAAAATGCAGTTTTATACCGAACCGTGAAACGTAAGTGACGCTGGATTTGCCCAAATGTCCTATGAAATTATCGATAAATATATCGAAAAAATACAGCTGTCCAAACGAAACCTCTGGACTTCCACTTTCGTTTGATACCCATATTGTAGGGAATTTTTTAGGTTTTTGGGCAATCATATTTCGACCGATAACTCAGTTATCGATAAATTTATCGAAGTCCAAATGAAACCGGGGGCCTTCCCCTTTCGTGTGATACCTATATTGTATGGAAATTTTATGGTTTTCGGGCAACCACATTTTGACCGATAACTCAGTTATCGATAAATTTGTCGAAATATGTCGATGTCCAAATGAGACGTGGGGCCTTCACCTTTCGTTTGATACCCAAATTGTAGGGAAATTTTAAGGTTTTCCGGCAACCACATTTTCACCGATAACTCAGTTATCGATAAATTTATCGAAATATGTCGATGGCCAAGTGAAACCTGGGGCCTTCACCTTTCGTTTGATACCCATATTGTACGGAATTTTTTAGGTTTTTGGGCAATCATATTTTGACCGATAACTCAGTTATCGATAAATTTATCGAAATATATCGAAGTCCAAATAAGACCTGGGGCCTTCACCTTTCGTTTGATATCCATATTGTAGGAAAATTTTAAGGTTTTCGGGCAACTACATTTTGACCGATAACTCAGTTATCGATAAATTTATCGAAATATGTCGCTGTCCAAATGAAACCTGGGGGCCTCCCCTTTCGTTTGACACCCATATTGTAGGGACATTTTAAGGTTTTCGGGCAACCACATTTTGACCGATAACTCAGTTATCGATAAATTTATCGAAATATGTCGATGTCCAAATGAAACCTGGGTCCTTCACCTTTCGTTTGATACCCATATTTTAGGGAAATTTTAAGGTTTTCGGGCAACCACATTTTGACCGATAACTCAGTTATCGATAAATTTATCGAATTATGTCGATGTCCAAATGAGACCTGGGGCCTTCACCTTTCGTTTGATACCCATATTTTAGGGAAATTTTAAGGTTTTCGGGCAACCACATTTTGACCGATAACTCAGTTATCGATAAATTTATCGAAATATGTCGATGTCCAAATGAAACCTGGGGCCTTCACCTTTCGTTTGATACCCATATTTTAGGGAAATTTTAAGGTTTTCGGGCAACCACATTTTGACCGATAACTCAGTTATCGATAAATTTATCGAAATATGTCGATGTCCAAATGAAACCTGGGGCCTTCACCTTTCATTTGATACCCATATTTTAGGGAAATTTTAAGGTTTTCGGGCAACCACATTTTGACCGATAACTCAGTTATCGATAAATTTATCGAATTATGTCGATGTCCAAATGAGACCTGGGGCCTTCACCTTTCGTTTGATACCCATATTGTAGGGAAATTTTAAGGTTTTCGGTCAACGACATTTTGACCGATAACTCAGTTATCGATCAATTTATCGAAATATATCGAAGTCCAAATGAAACCTGGGGCCTCCCCTTTCGTTTGATACCCATATTGTAGGGACATTTTACTGTTTTTGGGCCACTGAGGCTTAGACCGAACGAGAGTCACATACATACAAACAAGCAAACATACAAGTGAACCTAATAAAAGCGTGGTAAAAATTTAACCGTTTTTCGCGTTGTAATGAACTTTACGGAGAATTGATTTTAACCAAACTTTGCCACATTGAACAGATACATGTGGAGAAGATTTATAACTAAAAATGGGGGTTATCAGAAAAGTGGGTGTGGCACCTCCCATAAAAACTAAATTTTTCAAGCAGAATATATGTGAAAGGGTTCAAGGTAGGGACCTGATAAATTTATCGAAGTCCAAATGAAACCGGGGGCCTTCCCCTTTCGTTTGATACCTATATTGTATGGCAATTTTATGGTTTTCGGGCAACCACATTTTGACCGATAACTCAGTTATCGATAAATTTGTCGAAATATGTCGATGTCCAAATGAGACGTGGGGCCTTCACCTTTCGTTTGATACCCAAATTGTAGGGAAATTTTAAGGTTTTCCGGCAACCACATTTTCACCGATAACTCAGTTATCGATAAATTTATCGAAATATGTCGATGGCCAAGTGAAACCTGGGGCCTTCACCTTTCGTTTGATACCCATATTGTACGGAATTTTTTAGGTTTTTGGGCAATCATATTTTGACCGATAACTCAGTTATCGATAAATTTATCGAAATATATCGAAGTCCAAATAAGACCTGGGGCCTTCACCCTTCGTTTGATATCCATATTGTAGGGAAATTTTAAGGTTTTCGGGCAACTACATTTTGACCGATAACTCAGTTATCGATAAATTTATCGAAATATGTCGCTGTCCAAATGAAACCTGGGGGCCTCCCCTTTCGTTTGACACCCATATTGTAGGGAAATTTTAAGGTTTTCGGGCAACCACATTTTGACCGATAACTCAGTTATCGATAAATTTATCGAATTATGTCGATGTCCAAATGAAACCTGGGGCCTTCACCTTTCGTTTGATACCCATATTTTAGGGAAATTTTAAGGTTTTCGGGCAACCACATTTTGACCGATAACTCAGTTATCGATAAATTTATCGAATTATGTCGATGTCCAAATGAAACCTGGGGCCTTCACCTTTCGTTTGATACCCATATTTTAGGGAAATTTTAAGGTTTTCGGGCAACCACATTTTGACCGATAACTCCGTTATCGATAAATTTATCGAATTATGTCGATGTCCAAATGAGACCTGGGGCCTTCACCTTTCGTTTGATACCCAGATTGTAGGGAAATTTTAAGGTTTTCGGGCAACGACATTTTGACCGATAATTCAGTTATCGATCAATTTATCGAAATATATCGAAGTCCAAATGAAACCTGGGGCCTCCCCTTTCGTTTGATACCCACATTTTGACCGATAACTCAGTTATCGATAAATTTATCGAATTATGTCGATGTCCAAATGAGACCTGGGGCCTTCACCTTTCGTTTGATACCCATATTGTAGGGAAATTTTAAGGTTTTCGGGCAACGACATTTTGACCGATAACTCAGTTATCGATCAATTTATCGAAATATATCGAAGTCCAAATGAAACCTGGGGCCTCCCCTTTCGTTTGATACCCATATTGTAGGGACATTTTACTGTTTTTGGGCCACTGAGGCTTAGACCGAACGAGAGTCACATACATACAAACAAGCAAACATACAAGTGAACCTAATAAAAGCGTGGTAAAAATTTAACCGTTTTTCGCGTTGTAATGAACTTTACGGAGAATTGATTTTAACCAAACTTTGCCACATTGAACAGATACATGTGGAGAAGATTTATAACTAAAAATGGGGGTTATCAGAAAAGTGGGTGTGGCACCTCCCATAAAAACTAAATTTTTCAAGCAGAATATATGTGAAAGGGTTCAAGGTAGGGACCTGAAAATTGGTATAGACCTATATGATATCAAAAGCATTTTCACACATAAAAAGGTGGGTTATCAAAAAAGGGGGCGTGGCATCTCCGACACAAACTTACATTTTCAAGCAGAATATCTGTGAAAGGGTCTAAGGTAGGGACCTGGAAATCGCTATAGAGCTATAGGATATCAAAACCGTAAGTAGGGGTTATGTGAAAAAGGGGCTTGGCACCTCCCACACAAACTTAATTCTTGAGGTTGAATGTCTCTAAATGAGGTAGGGTGCTGAAAATTAGGATAGAGATATAAGTAGGGAAACCATCGTTACTGTATATTTATACACCGCATTAAAATAAAACCAAAAATGTTGTCGATAAGAAGGCTTTAGAAGAAGTTGTTAGTTTACAATAATTAGAGTAAGTCACTAAAATAATGGCCGAACATGAATTAAATGATAAAACAAGAAGAAAAAAACAAAGAACAACTTTCATTTCTCTTTTTCAAAAAATACAGTTTTTAAAATTTTCAAATGCAACGTGCAAGTTATAAAAGTTATCCAGTACGAGTGAAATTTTGCACAGCTTATTTTTAGAGCAAAATCTATCATATTCCGCCCGGAAAAAAATTTTTTTTTAAGGAACAGCTTAATATATATATGTTTTAAAATCCAACAAAAAATATTTTTTGTCCACCTTTATTTGATTTGATAACTATAACTTCCATTATTTTTATTTATATTATATTTTTATAAGTTTTACTTTAAAGTAATCAAACACACACACTGTAGTAGAGGATTTGAAACATTTATGCAAAAGATCAATCAATGAATTTGTTAGTGTAATTGTGTTATGTTATTTTTTCAATAACAACGTTGCTACAAATCAATGAGTTTTAACTACAGAGTCTATTTTCAAAACTTGTATATAATTTTTTTTAAAATTTGTATTAAATAAATTAAAGCTTTTTGTTTTATATCTGTATTTTTTAATTCAGTCTCTTCTCAAACCACTTCATTTGAGACATTTCCTTATACCCGTATGACACTTCGATTTCTCTTTTTCATAGAAAAGAAAAGAAAAAAAAACGGAAAAAACAAGAAAATTACGTAGTGTCATACGCGCATTAGATACCTACAATTACTCTGTCTGGAGATGACTTTGATATTTTGTGGTGTGGTAACCAGTTCACTAATTAATTATTTTTATAGGTACCTTGGAAATCGTGTGGACTTTTGACCAATCCAACAATTTTCATCAAATTATCATTTTCAATTTTTGCGCAAACAATACCAAGTACGATGATTGCAATTTCGATCTTGTTGAAGGATCTTGTCAAACCGCTTTGTATTGTTGCTTAGAAATTTTTGTATCATCTTTACTGGTCATCGAACCCAAGGAGTTTTAGGAATTTCTCTACCATTGTTATTCATTCATTTGAAAAAAAGCTTTGACCTCAAGCAGGCAAGAAGAACAATTTATTTGAAAAAAAAATAATAATTCCCACAGAGCTAGAGAGATCAGGTTCCCTGTCAGAAAGAAAACTTCAAAAGTCCTCATCGGGTTCAAAAGTGAAGAAAAATCAAAAAAAGCCCTCGAATAACATTTTTAGCACAAATTGGATCGTTGGGATGTTTTGAAGTTTTCTTCCGGAGAGTCAACCGAAGCTCATAACAAAAAACTTTGCTCTGTGGAAATTTTTGTTATACAAGATAAACTAAATTTACCGGACTATGCCTGGAGAAAAGGTGGCTCTAGCTCGAGAATTTGTCTAAGGAACGAACCACAGTCGTCATCTCAAAAAAGGAAACAGTGGCGTTTTTTTTTTGTGGTTCAGGCCAAACTCGACAGTTTTGGATTTTTGTACCTACAAAGCTATAGTGAAGTTTAAAATTAAAGGGTAGATGAGAAAACGGCCATAGGAGTTATTATTAGTGTGTAAAATTTGGCGGCCGCCGTGGTGTAGCGGTAGTGTGTTCGGCCTACTACACCAAGTAGTCGGGTATCGATGCCCGGCAAAAGCAACATCAAAAATTATTTTGAAAAAGAATTTTTCTAAATGGGGTCGCCCCTCGGCAGTAGTTTGGCAAACTCTCCGGGTGTATTTCTGCAATGAGAAAAAAAAAAAACTAATGGCGGCGATATACCAACAGGTTATCATAACCTCTAACGAGATTTTTAGCCGAGCTTCTCATTCCAACTTGTGGTGTGTTGCTTTTTGAGTTTTTCCTACAAGTTGGCGGGACCTACAGTTTTTTGCCGACTCCGAATGGCACTTGCAAAGCAAATGAATTGTTTGCTGAGAAGCTTCTCATGGCAGAAATACACCCGGAGAGTTTGCCAAACTACTGCCGAGGGGCGACCCCGTTTAGAAAAATTGTTTTTCTAAATAATTTTTGATGTTACTTTTGCCGGGCATCGAACCGCCACGACTTGGTGTAGAAGGCCGAACACTTAACCGCTACACCACGGCGGCCGCCTGCAATGAGAAGCTTAAAAACTCATTTGTTTTGCAAGTGCCATTCGGAGTCGGCAAAAAACTGTAGGTCCCGCCAACTTGTAGGATAAAAGCAGCACACCACAATTTGGAAGAGAAGCTCGTTGGTATATCGCAGCCAATTCCTTTTTTTTTTTTTTTTTTGAAAGTTATACAGTACTAGCTGACCCGGCAGACGTTGTCCTGCCACAAATTTATTTCCCTGTCTGTTTCTCTAACCCGATCCCTATATCTATTTTAAACCATATCCCTATCTCCTTCATATAGGAGAAACCACGCCCCCTTTTTCCTTATCCCCAGTTTTTTTTGGAGGTGTCCGGGATTGATCTTATATAACTCCTCACAAAATTTCAATGGTCTAACCTAAATGCTTCTAGAGATATGGACTGAAGTATTTTATTCAAATGGGAGGTGCCACGCCCCCTTTATCGTTAACTCGAGTTTTTTGGGAGGTATTAGGGATCGATCACATATAAAGCCTCACCAAATTTCAGTGGTCTAACATAAATACTTGCAGAGATATGGGCTATGAAATGTTTCCTTCATATAGGAGAAACCACGCCCCCTTTTTCCTTATCCCCAGTTTTTTTTGGAGGTGGCCGGGATTGATCTTATATAACTCCTCACAAAATTTCAGTGGTCTAACCTAAATACTTCTAGAGATATGGACTATGAAGTATTTTATTCGTATGGGAGGTGCCACGCCCCCTTTATCGTTAACTCGAGTTTTTTGGGAGGTATTAGGGATCGATCACATATAAACCCTCACCAAATTTCAGTGGTCTAACATAAATACTTGCAGAGATATGGGCTATGAAATGTTTCCTTCGCATGGGAGGTGCCACGCCCCCTTTTTCTTTATCTCCAGTTTTTTTGGAGATGATGGGATTAATCTTATTTAACTCCTCAAGAAATTTCAGTGGTCTAACCTAAACACTTCCCGAGATATGGAATATGAAGTATTTCATTCGTATGGGAGGTGCCACGCCCCCTTTTTCGTTACCCTAGTTTTTTTGGAGGTGGTAGGGATCGACCTCATCTAACCTCTAACCACATTTCAGTGGTCTAACATAAGTACTTTCAGAGATATGGACTATGAAGTATTTCATTCGTATGAGATGTGCCACGCCCCCTTTTTCGTTATCCCCAGTTTTTTTGGAGGTGGTAGGGATCGATTTCATATAACCCCTTACCAAATTTCAGTGGTCTAACATGAATACTTCCAGAGATATCGACTATGAAATATTTCATTTGTATGGGAGGTGCCACGCCCCCGTTTTCGTTATCCCCAGCTTTTTTGGAGGTGGTAGGGGTCGATCTCATATAATCCCTTACCAAATTTCAGTGGTCGAACATGAATACTTCCAGAGATATCGACTATGAAGTATTTCATTCGTATGGGAGGTGCCACGCCCCCTTTTTGGTTAACCCCCAGTTTTATGGGTGAGAATGGTGTTGTTATCCTATAGGTCTGTACCGATTTCCAGGTCCCTACCTTAAACCCATTTAGAGATATTCACCTTGAAGAAAAATGTTTGTATGGGAGGTGCCACGCCCCCTTTTCCGATTACCCCTTCTTTTATGTGTATGAAGGCTTTTGATACCATATAGGTCTATATCAATTTTCAGGTCCCTACCTTGAACCCTTTCACAGATATTCTGCTTAAAAAATTTAGTTTGTATGGGAGGTACCACGC
>CAXKVI010000389.1:30000-39300 GCA_964058755.1 Campiglossa producta
ATTTGTTAAATTGAGTGAAAGGAAGTTTTTCTGAACATTTCTGCGAAGTTTCGTACTGGTTTTGCATAAAATTACTTTTTTAAGCATCCGCGAAAAACCCCAAATCGGGTTTTTTGCTGTATCTTCTTAATTTTTTATCCAATTTTTTAAATTTAAATGTCAACGTAGAGGTCTTGCTCGGGCCTTTACCTAATTGACCTTTAGAAATGTTTAGGGTTGAAGCGAATTCTGGACTTACATCATCATTATCTATGCACAGATTTTTACTTTCATAACACTAGTCAAAAGACCTCAGGTTATAAAATCTAATCGCTAGGTGGAATTAAAAAAATCGGTCAAATAACAAGAAGGTTATAAAAAAACGCGTTTTTCAGCATAAACTTTCAAATAAAAGTGACACACACTCAACTTTTTTTCTAGACAATCTAAATTATATGGGTGAAAATACGAATGTGAGGTGGGGCTTATTTTGAAAACATAATTTTTTTCCACATTTTACATATACGCTGCGCGGTATGCACTTCTTACCTTCTTATTACACTATCCTATGCAGGGCCGGTCACTTTTTAACTCTTTCGTGATTTCCTTTTTTTTTTTTTCAAATTTTGCATTTTTTTCAAATTTTTTCGCTAATAACAGCAACGAACTCACGGGAATCAAAGTACCTATCGAATGGTATAAAAATATTGGAAATCGGTTTGGCACTCTTCGAGTAATTGCAATTTAAAAAATGCTTCATATGAAGTTTGACCTTTAATAACTTTTGTTGTTGTTGTTTCAACGCTAAAAAAAATTCGGTTATACTCTCCTTAACTATATGTACCTATCCCTATATTTGGTTTTTTAGTTTGGAAGTTTGTGGTATTCTGAATTTTTTAAAAAAAAAAATCGCAAAAATCAGGTAACTTTCTAATCGGCTTAAAACTTGTACCTCATATATTAAAATTCAAAAAGCTACAATACTACATACTCAAAAAAAATCTTATATGTATATCGAACATCAGTACAAAAGCCAGGAGAATGACGAATTGCACATAAATATGAGATTACATCTAAAGTTAACGTCCTAGCTAAAACATAAATATCTAAGATAATATGTCTATACGACTCACATTTAATCTATATATATAAAAGAAAGTGGCGTTAGTACAAACACTTATAACTCAAGAACGCCTGCACCGATTTGGATGATGGATACCAATTCAGATTGTTCTCTGGCCAGAATCGAAGAATATCCAAAAAAATTCCCGAAAAATTCCCAAAAAAAAAAAAAATTTCCCATACATTTTGTATGGTGCGAATTTTTGTTATTTTATATAAAGCGTTCTTGCTGATCAATGACGTTTATGTTTGCGTTACGTTGTGATGGGTTATCCAGCAACGAACCTATTCACAATTTTTAAGTATTCTCGCTCAATGGACCAAACTTAATTTAATTTAATTTAATTTCGCTTTATCAATACAATGCCACTCCACTATGAAAGAAGTTTTTACAAATTAAGAGCTGATTTACATAAAAGTGTCTCTAATTGCATTGCGAACGCACTGTAACTTAAAATGCTGGTTCCTGTATTGCCAGAAGATGGCGGTGTGTGCATTAACTTATGACAGCTTTTGACAGTTAGTTATTCAACTAGAAAAAGACCGATGGTAAAAATTGTTCGGAAACTTTTAAAAATATATATTTTTTGGTAAAAAATGTCCGCGGATTAACAAACTATCGGTTATAGAAATTTTGATTTCAAAGACACAATTTTACGCAGGGCAACGCCTGCGGGGTCAGCTAGTCATGTATAAATTAAAACGAAATATAGCCACTAAAAAATAGGAGCTAGCCAGGCTGTAATTATTTGAATAGTTAATAGTGTAATGGGGTGTGGTTGCTGAGTGACCGCGCTCAATCCCGACTCTTGCGTCCTCGTTCGTGCACTCTGGGCAACGTTGAGCTACCTAGGCTCGCGGCAGAAAGTGAGGGAGCCCCGGTGGGGCCACTCTGACATACTTGGTTTAAGGGCTCACCGGGGTCTTTTTCGCAGCGTCTGTACACCATGAGGTGCGGCTGTAAGCGAGCGTCTGTCTTGAAGCAAGCGGCTCGCTATATAAATGTGCAAAACTTTTCCCTCCCAATCCAGGGTGTTATGCGATACCGTGCCCATTGGACGTTTGCAGCCGGGAGGCAAATCGTGGCTGTAGTCGAACGGAGCCTCACTGATACCGGGCCGCCTCAGGGAGTAACTATGGTCTTACCGCGGTATGGGGCTCTGCCGCGGCGGACGACACACTTCCCCTTACACTACCCTTGACCCTAAGCTGGCCTTGTCCGGCGAGGGGTCGTACGAACAAGATGAAGAACACACAAAATACAAAGCAATTAACGACTTCGTTTACTCCGCAGCAGAGAAGAACTATGCTGGAGCAAGCGAAAACACAACGCCGGAGGACAAACTCCGCCTCAAAGTTAACTGGGAGGCCGACAGCGATGGAAACTACGGGTCAGTCATCCCCCAAACTGCTATCAAGTAAGAGTGACTTGATGGGAGCAAGCAGCAGTGCGGCTGCCTACGCAGTCAAGCAGAAAACGGCGGAAGCTAAACTTCCATCAAGCGCTGGTACGAAACCCAATCTCTTCACATCTGGGGCAATGGTCTCACGACCTGGTTTCAGAGTTTCGAAAGAGAAGGACGACGCCGCAAAGGGAGAGACCGCGATGGCAACTACGAGTCTGAATCCCCCCCCAAGAGGCATCTCCCCGACGCTTTGCGTACTGTGATAAAAGAAAGGCCGCAAGGATCCTTAAAAAATATGAGGGAGCATCGCAGGAGAAGCTGTCGCCGGAAGAAAGGAAGATGGTGGAGGAAGCGAAAGCTCTGATACCAAATTTCCAGAGGCCCTATGTGCCTAAGAGGGTGAACGGTAATCCCTTCAAACGCCAGAGATCGGACGGAGAGGTAAACCCCCATCCGAAGCGGCACCAGTTCAACCCCGTAGTGGGAAAACTCAGCTTTGCTGAAGTAACCAAGGACAGAATCCTTATAGGTTTCATTGACCGAGGTAACGACCGTTGGTCCATCCCCAAAGACCGGTGGCTGTATGTCCGGAATGAAATGGGCAGGGCCCTCCTCGACTTAATGCGTGAGTCTCCGGGTAGTCCGCCGCGAGGTACTGACGCGGGCTGGCACCAAGGTCAGATCAAAATATTCGCGTGCGAGGATGCAAGAACTGTCGCACTGTATAAGGCAGCAGTTGCAAGACTGGGTGAAGTCTACCCAGGGGCAAGACTAGATGTCGTCGACTGGAAGGACATTCCTGCTCGGCCAAGGGCAAGGGCATGGATTCCTGCCGTCCCTGCAGAACCCGAGAATATTCTTGAGATGCTGCAGGTCTGGAATCCGTCTCTCCCGACGCAGGATTGGGGCGTCAATCTGGTCGATGATGTGGTTGGGCCCAATAGACAGGTGGTTATCACTCTGAATAAGGAGGCGCTCGAGCCCCTTAAACGGTGCAACGGACGAGTGCATTACGGCTTGGGTCAGATCGTGATCCACGTATACCGTGGCGATGCACAGCGCGCTGCTATTCCGGACGCTCCGGAGGACTCGGAGATCGAGGCATCGGAAGGGGAAGCAGAGGAGTCCGACGCGGAAAGTATGTTATCCGCCACGTCAAATTGCGATGGTGCTGCGAACAACTCGGCGATAGAAGAAAGCCTGCTTGACGAAGAAGGCCTCGACGTCACGATCGTGGCTAAACCTGAGCACACTTACGTTGATGCTGCTTCAGACAGCAGGGTTCCCGCCACGCCAAATCGTGCAGGTGCTCTGAACAACTCCTCGTTGAGAGACAGCCCCCGGAACAGGCCAGACCTCGACGACACTCTGGCGGCAGGGAAGTCTGAGCTCTCTCATGTTGGTGGTGCTTCAGATAAATCTGCACAAATCTAAAGCAGCCTCGGCTGTTTTAAGCAGTCGTCTTTCTAAAGGCGACGTAGACGTGGTCCTTATCCAAGAGCCCTGGGTCAATAGCTCTAGGATCTGTGGATTGGGGACTAAGGGGTACAAGCTCATCCAAGCCAATGATGAGGGCAAGGTCAGAACCTGTATTTTGGTAAAGTCTGAGCTAAACACCTTTCTATTACCCAACTACTCAAATGGTGACGTTACAGCTGCCAGCTTAACAGTCGGCAGCACCAGGTCGGTCTATATGCTCTATGACGCCGAAGAACCTCCTCCACAAAAGGAGGTGAAAGATCTGGTGGATAATTTCTGTACGGGCCATCTTATTATTGGAGCTGACGCTAATGACTCATCACGTCCAGTGGGAAGCTCCGATATTAACGCTAGGGCGAGTCTCTGTTTGACTACCTACTAACAACTAACCTGGTGGTTTGTAACGTGGGTAACGAGCCTACTTTTATAACTAAAGCTCGTAGGGAGGTTATAGACCTCACTGTTTGTAGCGAAGGCGCTTATGAGTGGGTCAGAAAATGGCGTGTTCTTGATGAGCATTCATTTTCTGACCTCGGTACTTAGAAATTGTGTTAGACTTTATTGTTGAGCAGCCAGTTATGAAAACGAAATCCACGCAACACTAACTGGCAGCTACATAACCAAATATTAGCTAGGGACCTACCAGTATTACCTCCACAAGCCCCCTCATCAGTGGAGAACTGGATGATCTGGTAACGACCTTTACAGCGGCGCTCTCAAATGTCCTAGAGCAGGCTTGTCCAGTACCAAAACCACGCGGCAAACATAGACCCCACTGGTGGTCTTACGACCTGGATTCGTTCCGTATATCATGCAGGAAGCAATTTAACAAGGCCAAGAGCATCGGTACGGAGCCTGAATGGCTCGAATATAAAGCTAACTGAGGGCCTATAAAAAGGCTCTAAGGCAAGCGAAGAGAACTTCGTGGAGAAATTTCTGCACCGGGGGTCGAAAAAGTCGATGATACAGCGAGACTTAGACGAGTGCTATCAAAAACTCAAACAGCCATTAGCTATTTACGGAAGCCTGACGGATCTTGGACCAGCACGGAAGGGGAAACCCTGGAGCTGCTCCTGAACACACACTTTCCGGGGAACTTGTATGATGCACTGTAGCATCTGCAACAAACCTGGCGGTAAACATACCCATTACGGAGGAAAGGGTAAGGTGGGCAATCAAAAGCTTTGAGCCGTTCAAGGCAGCTGGGCCAGACGGGATTTTCCCCGCACAACTCATAAACACGCTGGAAATATCAGCTAAATGGCTGGTAGTTCTCTATTCAGCCTGCCCTGGCTCATAATTACATTCCGTGCTTCTGGAGAAGCACAACAATATAAGGCCGGAGGCTATTAACACTGCTTTAACAAACCTGGGCATAAATAGGTCTCTTATTGGACTAATTGATCAACTACTAAAGGGAAGGAAAATAGTTTCTTCACTGGGAACAGTGATCTTTCACGCTATGTCACAATAGGAACGCCTCAGGGTGGTGTTCATCTCCCCGCTCCTATGGAACCTCACCGTAAACTCGCTGCTACGAGACACAAGGTGGGGGGGCGGGAAGATAGTGGCATATGCAGACGATTTAGCTATTGCATATAGGGGCAAATTCCCACAAACCCTGTGTGACTTGATGCAAGTAGCACTGCGAGCAGTTTCTTCATGGTCCTCTCGCTGCGGACTTAGCATCAACCCGGAAAGGTGGAGCTTGTCCTTTATACCAGGCGGTACAAGATACCACCGTTGAACCTACCAGAACTAGATGGCGTGCGCCTGAACTTAGCTGACAAAGCCAAATTCCTAGGCACAGTTCTAGATAGAAAGCTTAACTGGAAGGAGAATGTCATCCAGCGCCAGAGGAAAGCGTGCATTGCACTTTACACGTGTAAAAGAGCCATTGGCAAAAAATGGGGCTCAGCCCCAAAATTTGCAGATGGATCTACACTGCGATAATCCAGCCAATTATGCTGTATGGAGTCGTGGTATGGTGGCCTGCGCTAAGAAAGGCAACAAACCTAAATCTGTTAGGGAAAGTCCACAGATCGAGCATGATCTGTATAAGCGGGGCGTAAGAACAACGCCCAATGTTGCTCTCCAGGCCATTCTTGGCTTTTTGCCACTCGATCTGGAAGGGTACCGGGCAGCAGCAGCATCGGCTGTGCGTCTAAGGAAACGTCCGTCTGGGGCGCAAGCACTATTGGACACTCCTGTATTCTAAGATCTTACAGCTTTCTCCCTCTGAGCACAGATCGGTGTGCGACCACAACAGTCGGAGATTGTTGTTTTAGAATAAACATTCCCAGCAGGGAAGACTGGGAGAACATAGATCGGTGTCCCGCTACTAATGGCGGCACTTTTATATACACCGACGGCTCGAAGTTAGACGGCAGAATCGGAGGAGGGTTTACTCAAGGGATTTGGACCTAGAACTCTCCTTTAGACTACCTGATCACTGCAGCGTCTTCCAGGCTGATGTTTCAGCAATCATGGACGCCGTGACTTGGAAAGGTGAACGCACCATCGGACAGGATATCTGTATTTTCAGCGACAGCCAAGCGGCCATCAAATCCTTGGCTCTTACTCGTTCAACTCTGAACTGACGCTCAGCTGTCGTCGATCTCTTCAAGAGATGGCCCAACAGAACCGCGTGAACCTCACATGGGTCCCGGGACACAGGGACATTGAGGGAAACTGTAGGGCAGACGAACTTGCCAGGCAGGGCACGACCAAGCAGATTCTTCAAGATAAAGAGCGCATAGGTATGCCGTTTGCCACGTGCAAGCTATGCTGAAGGAGCATACCTCCGCGAACCAACGAAAGATGGCAACAAGCCCAGGGTGCCGGATATCTAAGCAAACCTGGCCAAAATGCGATCTTAAAAGATCTGGACACATATACGCCCTAAAAAGGAAGGAAATCTCCATATTAATAGGTGTTTTAACCGGGCACTGCCTTTTGGTAGGCACGCAGCAATGCTAAGCGTTCCCTACCGACGATGCTGCAGGAGTTGCAAAGATGATGAGGAAGAGGAAACGGTGGAGCACCTCATCTGCAACTGCCCGGCCTTAAGCGGAGCGAGAAGGCGCTCTCTGGGAGTTCCCTTCCTGGTTAGCTTAAGCCAGGTCGCGGAGCTAGACATAAAGGACTTGATGGCCTTCATCAAGTTATCAAAATGGTTCGAGGAGGGGTAGCGGTGTCGGTTAGGAGTGTCAGTCCCGGGTTTCGGCTATATGGAGAGTCCCGACAGCACTGGGATTTTCCATATGGCCGGCCCCGGGACTGACTTTGCAAGTGTTTGGTGGTATCACAACGGCCTTTTATTACTGGCCTAGGTGTGCCTTTGCGGCAGCCACTTCTACCTACCTACCTACCTAAAATATTTGCTCATGGTTACCATTTTGGAAGCTTCAAAGATTCAACTTTAAGAGTATTTAAAATATTTTCAAAAAAGTTTCAAAAATTGAAAGAAAATTCACTTTGAAAAAAAAAACACCATTTTCCCCATACAAACTGTATGGGAAAGGGCGAAAAAAATAGCCACCCCTAAGGGTTAGTTAGAGCTCTCATTTTTTGCAAGGCTTATTTTCTAGTCAATACTTAAGTTTCAGGGTGTAAGACCGAAATAAGAATCCCCCTAATATATATATAGCTAAATTGATCAAACTTCGTTGGAGTGCTATCTCAGCGACATATTTTATTTTATTTTATTTTTATTTTATTTTATTTTATTTTATTTTATTTTATTATTTATTTTATTTTATTTTATTTTATTTTTATTTTATTTTATTTTATTTTATTTTATTTTATTTTATTTTATTTTATTTTATTTTATTTTATTTTATTTTATTTTATTTATTTTATTTTATTTTATTTTATTTTATTTTATTTTATTTTATTTTATTTATTTTATTTTATTTTATTTTATTTTATTTTATTTTATTTTATTTTACTTTATTTTATTTTATTTTATTTTATTTTATTTTATTTTATTTTATTTTATTTTATTTTATTTTATTTTATTTATTTTATTTTATTTTATTTTATTTTATTTTATTTTATTTTATTTTATTTTATTTTATTTTATTTTATTTTATTTTATTTTATTTATTTTATTTTATTTATTTTATTTTATTTTATTTTATTTTATTTTATTTTTTATTTTATTTTATTTTATTTTATTTTATTTTATTTTATTTTATTTTATTTTATTTTATTTTATTTTATTTTATTTTATTTTATTTTATTTTATTTTATTTTATTTTATTTTCTTTTATTTTATTTTATTTTATTTTATTTTATTTTATTTTATTTTATTTTATTTTATTTTATTTTATTTATTTTATTTTATTTTATTTTATTTTATTTTATTTTATTTTATTTTATTTTATTTTATTTTATTTTATATTTTATTTTATTTGATTTTATTTGATTTTAGATTTTATTTTATTTTATTTTATTTTATTTTATTTTATTTTATTTTATTTTATTTTATTTGATTTTATTTTATTTTATTTTATTTTATTTTATTTTATTTTATTTTATTTTATTTTATTTTATTTTATTTTATTTTATTTTATTTTATTTTATTTTATTTTATTTTATTCATTTTATTTTATTTTATTTTATTAATTTTTTTATATTTTTATTTTAATTTATTTTATTTTATTTTTTTATTTATTTTTTTAATTTAATTTAATTTTATCTCATTTCGTTTTGTTTATTTTAGTTTATTTTATTTTTCTTATTTACTTTTTTATTTTATTTTATTTTTTATTTATTTTTTAAATTTAATTTAATTTTATTTCATTTTATTTTATTTTTTATTTATTTTTTTTTTATTTTATTTTTTTTTTTATTACTTTTATTTCATTTAAGAAAAAAGATAATGACTTACAGAAAGGAGATCAATACTTGCTTGCATCTCATTGTGCCTTGGGTATGTTTTTCTGCTGTTAGCCAAACAAATTGATGTTTTCATCAACTTACCTGAAAAAAAAAGAAAAAAATGACTAGTCAGAAATGCGTATACAAAGTAGTCACCATATGATAGGTATTATTACTCTCTACATATATTTATATGTTCAAATTTCTATATTAACTAAAACGACATCAGAGAACTTTTTTCAAATTATTTCATAGGACAATTCAGGCATTAAATAAGACACATCCGTCTAAACAGTGCATGATTTTAGGCGCAATCTTTTTTACCTTACGGATCTTTGAGATTCAGTGAGATAAAGTGAGTAATGGAATTCAATTGCTAAAGCAATGAAAATCTAGCAGCCTAAAATTACGATGTAGTGCGGAAGTAGCA
>CAXKVI010000390.1:0-39144 GCA_964058755.1 Campiglossa producta
TATTATTGAGCTTCAGTATCTATCATAGCAAGTTCATATTTTAATAAGTAAGCAGCTGAAGCCTCTGAAAATTGGCAATATATAAATGGTTAGATAACAGTATACAAACTGACAGTGAACGATTTGTTTCACTCAACCATCAGCAGGGTTTAGAATATAAATGTAATTTGCTTTGAAATATTTAATTTACCAACAGAGCAAACAAATAAAGGGAATAACTAAAATACATAGACAAATATTTGCATGCCAAGAGTTGTACTATTTGTAGTTCGTTATAAGATAAATTAACCCAGTGAGCATTTTAGTTACTGGTTATTTTATGCAGCTCTCTTGTTATGATCATATGTTAATTGTTTAAGCAATTTATTAGTTTGCTGATAATACAATTATAAAAATTAGAAATCTTAAACTTTAATCTATAAAAATAAGTGATTAGTTAATCGAGAAATTAATCCTTATAGATAATCTATTACGATTAATATCTAGTTAATAAAATATTGGAAGTTAGGTAAATTCATGATCAATTTATTATTTAATAGTACATCTCTAGTTAGAAGTCTTCAGAAAGTTCGAATAGCAATAACAAAATTTATTCTTTTTGCTTCTTGGTTACCAGTCAAAGTCAATACGAATTGAGGCACGAATGCGATTTATACAGAAAATAGAAAAGTAATTGCGAAATTGCAGCGGCGAGCCTACAAATACAAAAACAAACCAGAATACAAAAATACAATCGAAAGAGAGAACATAGCAAAAAATTGCGTGAGAAAAGAACAAAAATAGCTTTGCGTTGGAAGGTTAATCTTATAACTTCAAAGGAGCTAATCGTGTATATATAAATGTATATCCGGTACTATCTCGGGAACCGCTTGACCGTTTTGAATTAAATTTTCCATATATATAGTGTGATTGATTCTAAGACTATTTACTTGTGGGTTGCCACTTATGGTGGTTTACATGGAGCAAGATATGCCAATATGGGTATCAAATGAAAGGTATTTTCGACCGTATTCTAAATATGACAATTTCAAGCAGAGTAGCCCCTAGGGTTGCCTCCTAACCACATTTTATTCATTTTAACTTTTATCTCAGAAACCACCTATCCGATTTGGTTGAAAATTGGCATAAATATAGTATGGTTCATTCTAAGATTAAATAAATGGGTGTTGCCACTTGGGGCAGTTTAGAAGGTTGCCACTTATATCATTTTTTTTTTATATTGAATCGGCAGTATTCCAAATATGACAATTTCTCACAGGGCTGCCACTCAGTGTTGCCACAGAACCGCATTTTATTTATTTTTCCTAATATCTCGGGAACCGCTTGACCGATTTGTATAAAATTTGGCATAAAGATAGTATGATTCATTTTAAGATTTAATGTAAATGGGTGTTGCCACTTGGGGCGGTTTACAGAGTTGACACATACCTATCTCATTTTTTTTTAAATAATGTTCAAATTATGCCAATACGGGTATCAAATGGAAGGTATTTTCGCCGTATTCCAACGATGACATATTTAAGTAGGCTTGAAGCCTGGGGTTGCCACCTAACCGCTATTTTTTTCTTTCATATCTCTACCACTATTTCGGTTGCCTATTAACCCATTTGGATGAAATTTTATAACAGTGTTAGTATGCTTCATTCTAATTTTTTCCACCTGGGTGTTGCCACTTGCGGAGTCTTAAGGGGTTATATTGTTGGTAGGTAAGATGTGGTGACAACTTCCAGGAATACCGAGCAAATTTTTGGTGGGTATGAACTTTCAAACATACAAATATGGACAAGTCGAAAGAGCTTCTTATATAAGAGAAAGTTGTAGAAGAACATTGAACTAGACATGCATTAGCGGAAGAAAGGGGCTAAGTTGCAAAGGAATGAATTTAATAAACTGTATAGATAAATATTTGGAATACTGTGGCAAATGCTGCGAACGCTGTGTCTCTCTGTGTGTGTAAGAGTAAAGCAACAAATCGGGATTACCAATAAATGCACTGCAAGGCAAGTGTCAGACTTGTACTAAAGTGGTATGTGGCTCGCATACAAATCTTAAGGCACTAGCGAAGTGGTGCCCAAACTAGCTGAGAAAATCTTATAAATATGCCATTTGAAAAATTATGTAGCAATAGGAACTGACAACCCGAGCAACAACAAGAGCCCTAAAACAAATACTAAAACAGCGAAGAGTGCAAACCGAGCAACGCATTTCATCGTGAATGACAGACCGACAATACCAAAGAGAAAAAAAAAATCCTCAGAAAAGGAGTATAAATTCCTATAAAGAAAATGTTAAGGGATTTCATGAGTAGCAAATAAATAGAAGGGCCAGCAAATAAATAAGCAGAAAGTCAAACAAAAGTAAAAGATCTACTAAACAAGAAAACAAGTGAATGGTATGCGCAAATCAACAACAAACGTCGAATACTGCTGAGTGAGAGCCGATAGATTGAAAGTTGAATAGAAGGATTGACAAATGGATAGATGGATAGCTGCACATGCTCAGCAAACAAGAACAAGTTTAATACAATAAGAAATTCACGTTTTTTTTAATGAATACCATCTACGTATTCTAAGAAATAAAAAAAGGGCTGGCAGTTTGTTAAATAAAGCGCAAAGCTGGGTTTCTTTGATCAGAAATGCAAAAAAAAAATTAAAAAGTGGTGAAAATGCCACAATAAGCATGGAAATAAATAAGATGAATTGTTGCTTTGACAAGGAAATAGGGTTTTGTAATAAACTCTCTTTAATAAACGTATACATGCAAACACAAATTTGTAAACAGTGCTCGACCACAATGCCCGGTAATGGCAATAGAGCTCTTGGTTTTTAATATTTAATTATTTTTATATATCGGCGCTCGCTTCCCAGAGGCATGAATGTGCCAATTTTCCAGATGTGAGTTAATAGGCTTGCATGATTAACCTCTTGTTTCTCGACGATTCACGAAAATCCTGTGTTTCCAAAGTACAAGGAACCACCGGAATTTTGCAATGCCATTTTCATGAATGTGTAGTTCAATCCCTGAAAATTGTGCTGGAGAAACGAATGTACTACATATTCATGTTTCTGGCGCAACAAAAATGTTTAAAAACAGAAGTTTTATTATTATTTTTTTAATTTTTGGTTTGCCAGAAACATCGTAGCAAAGCTGTTTTGCCTTTTTGAGTGCACAACACATTTGTGTTTCTGGCAAAACGAAAATTTTAAAAAATTTAAAAATTCAGTGTAAAAAAAAAATCTTTGGAATTTTTTAAAAGATAAATGCGCCGAATCTCGAGGAATTGAAGGAATATTACGTAAAAACTAAATCAGTGGAAAGAGTATAATGAGAATATAATTTGCAAAAACATATTTATTTTGAAAATTAAAATTTCAAATTGTGCGAGAGGAATAAACTTTCAAATACGATTTCCCAAAATTTTAATTTTGGCACGTTCATGCTTCTGGCAAACCAGCGATGATATTATCTCATTTTATTATACCCAGCGTACTAGTACAAGGGTATTATAATTTTGTCCACATAACACTACTACTTAACGGCACAAAATAATCGACATAGATATAGAGTGACATATATGAAAGTTCTTAGGTTGAAAAGAGGAGTTTATTAAGGCATGCCCGTCTTTCTGTCCGTCCGTCTGCCCGTTTACACGATAGCTTGAGTAAAAATTCAGATATTTGCATGAAATTTTGTATAAAGGTTACTTTCTGGGCAAGGTAGGTTGCTATTGAGAATGGGCGAAATCGGATGATAATCACGCCCACTTTTTCCATATCGAAAATTTCGAAAATCAAATAAATTGACATATCTCGGTAGCTGAAATAGCTAAAATGATATAATTTTATAGGTGAATCCCCCTGATCATTCCTTTATGATTTTTCCATAAATTGTTTATAGTGGGCGTGGTACCGCCCACTTAAAAGGGTGGCATTTTTCAAAATTTCACTGGTCGTAACTTTTAAACTGATTACGATAGAACATACCAGTACCGTTGGGAGTATACCTAATGAAATTTGATAAAATCGCCCTCCAACCACACCCACTTTCGATATCGAAAGCTTCGAAAATCACCTAAATTGATATAATTCCGTAACGTTTTACTTTATTTTATTTTATTTTATTTTATTTTATTTTATTTTATTTTATTTTATTTTATTTTATTTTATTTTATTTTATTTTATTTTATTTTATTTTATTTTATTTTATTTTATTTTATTTTATTTTATTTTATTTTATTTTATTTTATTTTATTTTATTTTATTTTATTTTATTTTATTTTATTTTATTTTATTTTATTTTATTTTATTTTATTTTATTTTATTTTATTTTATTTTATTTTATTTTATTTTATTTTATTTTATTTTATTTTATTTTATTTTATTTTATGTTATTTTATGTTATTTTATTTTATTTTATTTTATTTTATTTTATTTTATTTTATTTTATTTTATTTTATTTTATTTTATTTTATTTTATTTTATTTTATTTTATTTTATTTTATTTTATTTTATTTTATTTTATTTTATTTTATTTTATTTTATTTTATTTTATTTTATTTTATTTTATTTTATTTTATTTTATTTTATTTTATTTTATTTTATTTTATTTTATTTTATTTTATTTTATTTTATTTTATTTTATTTTATTTTATTTTATTTTATTTTATTTTATTTTATTTTATTTTATTTTATTTTATTTTATTTTATTTTATTTTATTTTATTTTATTTTATTTTATTTTATTTTATTTTATTTCATTTTATTTTATTTTATTTTATTTTATTTTATTTTATTTTATTTTATTTTATTTTATTTTATTTTATTTTATTTTATTTTATTTTATTTTATTTTATTTTATTTTATTTTATTTTATTTTATTTTATTTTATTTTATTTACTTATATTTTGAACTTAATTTAATTTAATAATTTTTTTTTTAAATCTTGGAATCAAAATTCGGTCGCGATGGTTTGATGGCAAAGGATATAGAAGCAGAGGTAGAAACCACCAATTGGTTGTACAAATCGTTATATTGTCAAGAAAATATGGACCAAATAACATCCGCCGTGTCCACTAGATAAATATTGAATATAAATTACTTTCATAACCAATATTAAATTTCCCATGATGTACAAGTTTATGAGCAAGTGGCCAATAAAAGTTTCAAAAACGTTGTAAATTGTAAAGCATTTAGATTGCGCCGTCTTTGAGCAACTTATTATTGGGAAGGGACTAAAAAAATGTTTTATTGTTGTTTCTCAACAACAGCTTTTAAATCCTAAGTTGTTTCCACTTTACTTTGACACTGATACACAAACAAAAATCATCATTGTCATTTCCGCTTTTACACAATTTGATATTCATTTTCGAATTTTACTTTTTCGTTGATTTTTATTACGTCGCATTGTTGTTATTAGAACATTTCATTCTATTCCGCCTCTTTACAAATGTTCATTATACTAGTCTGCTATTTACATACATATTTCAGCACACTTACCAAAATACAACTGAGGACAAACAAAAACACAAACAAAAACATTACCAGCAACCAAGTCAATGTTGTTGTTGTGCGACTCTTGAAAAGTGGACTACACAAATGAAATACGTATGCAAAACTGTGAGAAGTCTACTTCTGGGCGTCCTAAAGCTAAAACGCCTGACAACTACCCGGCTAACAAAATAAAATAAAAATTACCCAAATAACAATGGCCGTAACGAAATAAATATCTAAACAAAAACAAGAGCAGCAACAAATACGATAAAAGCAGCCACAGTAACAGCTTTAACAATAAGAAAATTGTCAATTGAAATTGTAATGGCGTGAAGAGTAGACCGCGAAGGAGGGTGAAGTCTTTATTGTCGAAATAAAGAAAGTTAAGAAAAAAAATAAAAAATTACGCGTGAAAGTCACAATAAAGCGGCTAAATTACATTTTCAATTGCGGACTAATGAAATAATGTGAATTGTTTGTTAATTATTTTGGACAGGAGTTGGGAGAAGTAATAGGGAGAGGGAAAAAATAAATTTGGGTACATAACAATTCTGAGAAATGTTAAAAGAAAGGATGGCGTAATATTTCTTGGTAGCTTGATAAAGGTATCCGGCGAACTAGGCTGCTTGTTTGTGCGCATTAATTAAAGCATTTTGGTAAAGGCAAGGTAATTTACATCTCCCCAGTGACTATGAATAAAATGACTTCTGCTACGTTAACTCTTAATTATATCAGGGTAGCTAATAAAAGCGCCATATGCGGTCCATTTTGATAGCGATTGTGATTTTCTTGAAAGAGGTGACGTTAAGGCGACGATGATGTTATAAATAGATTCTTTTTATGTGCGAATTTGGGTTCCCTAAAGTATGTAAATTTTGTGAATTCGTTTTGTGGCGGCAGACAAAAAAATAATACATAAATTGAATTAAATAAAATAAAATAAAATAAAATAAAATAAAATAAAATAAAATAAAATAAAATAAAATAAAATAAAATAAAATAAAATAAAATAAAATAAAATAAAATAAAATAAAATAAAATAAAATAAAATAAAATAAAATAAAATAAAATAAAATAAAATAAAATAAAATAAAATAAAATAAAATAAAATAAAATAAAATAAAATAAAATAAAATAAAATAAAATAAAATAAAATAAAATAAAATAAAATAAAATAAAATAAAATAAAATAAAATAAAATAAAATAAAATAAAATAAAATAAAATAAAATAAAATAAAATAAAATAAAATAAAATAAAATAAAATAAAATAAAATAAAATAAAATAAAATAAAATAAAATAAAATAAAATAAAATAAAGTAAAATAAAATAAAATAAAATAAAATAAAATAAAATAAAATAAAATAAAATAAAATAAAATAAAATAAAATAAAATAAAATAAAATAAAATAAAATAAAATAAAATAAAATAAAATAAAATAAAATAAAATAAAATAAAATAAAATAAAATAAAATAAAATAAAATAAAATAAAATAAAATAAAATAAAATAAAATAAAATAAAATAAAATAAAATAAAATAAAATAAAATAAAGTAAAATAAAATAAAATAAAATAAAATAAAATAAAATAAAATAAGATAAGATAAGATAAAATAAAATAAAATAAAATAAAATAAAATAAAATAAAATAAAATAAAATAAAATAAAATAAAATAAAATAAAATAAAATAAAATAAAATAAAATAAAATAAAATAAAATAAAATAAAATAAAATAAAATAAAATAAAATAAAATAAAATAAAATAAAATAAAATAAAATAAAATAAAATAAAATAAAATAAAATAAAATAAAATAAAATAAAATAAAATAAAATAAAATAAAATAAAATAAAATAAAATAAAATAAAATTAAATCAAATAAAATAAAATAAAATAAATTAATTTAAATTGAATTAAATTAAACTAAATTAAATTAAATTAAATTAAATGAAAAAAATTAAATTAAATTAAATTAAACTATATTAAATTAAATTAAATTAAATTAAATTAAATTAAATTAAATTAAATTAAATTAAATTAAATTAAATTAAATTAAATTAAATTAAATTAAATTAAATTAAATTAAATTAAATTAAATTAAATTAAATTAAATTAAATTAAATTAAATTAAATTAAATTAAATTAAATTAAATTAAATTACAAATTAAAAATAAAATAAATTTAAAATAATATAAAGTGGGCTCAAATAAATAATGGAAGACGGAAGTAATTATCTTATCTTACTAATATATAAAAACGTAAGTTTGGGAGTGACTGCGGCTGTTTGCGGTTCTTTAGCATCTGAACCTTTCCCCGGTCTTTACGAAATTTTGCAGAAAAATTCTTAGGATTATAGAATCGGTAACAGGCATCATGAAATTTCGATATATTTATCTATAACAGAGTTATCAGTCAAAATGTAATTTTACGTAAACTTGGGCAGAACAACGTCTGCAGGGCCTGCTAGTATTACATAATTTAATTTGAACTACTGGTCGAACACTAGTAAGCAAACAAAAGTAAACTGACAGAAGAACTGTTTACTTTCAGCAAGTGGATTGAAAAATCTGTAAAATGCGAATTTGGAAATGGAAACCTTTTTCACCTTCATCATTTATTTGCAGGCCATATAAGGAAAATGTATTATACTGTAACTTTGACAAAAAAAAAAATCTAGTTTAATTACAGCCGCAAAAGCAGCAGCTTTGACATAACCATTCTACATTGAAATGCATCACACCGTCGCACACCACTCAAAACACCCAGTCAATCAAGCTATTACTTTGTTGACGATTTTCTCAATTCATTTACGAAGTACTATTCACTCCTAACAATAAAACTACACAAAAGCATTTCTCTACCACTTCCCATCCATTACTTTCAAAAACTTCCATTCTCTATTTAAACAGCCATTCAACTGTAAATCTCAAAGCTTTAGCGATTTCCACTGAAATTCATAGTTCTGTCAACTAGATGGGTATCTATGATTTGAACAACAAAAAAGAAAGGCAAACCAGTTGATATTGTTACAACTAACTAAATGAAATGAAGATGCTCCTTTGGGTGTTTCTCAGCGCAGTTAGTTATTTATTCAATTTCAGCTACCTATGGTACTACAAATATGTACTTACTAAACCGTCTTAGTTTCTCAAAGCACCAGTAGGAGTAGGTTATGGTGGTGGTGGCTACTGTATGTATTTTTCTATTGTGTTTATTCTATTTCCCACTGACAGTGTGGTTTATTTAAACATTTTTGTAAGAGCAAAACTAAATCAGCGAAGAGTTACGAATGAAAAGAAAATGTTAAGTATACGCAGTGGGATACCATTTTCAAATGCTTCTTGTCTGTTTGCCATTGTTATTTATGTTGCGCTGTCTGGATGCTTGATTAAACTCTATTCAATAAGGGTTTCTTTTAATAAATATAAATAAGGTAGTGGTATTTAGTTATGGTTACCGCAAAGAAGTACAATAGTAAGCTTAAAAACGAGCTTTATACATAGATGAAGTCGTAAAAGTTTGTAGTATTGTGAATTGATTGTTGATGAGGAAACTTCTGTAGATATATTTATGATGTGTTTCATAACCATAGCACATGCATCATTCAAATCTCGATATTTTCTCTTAAAGGTCATACAAACTTGAGCTTTAGAAATTTTATTGAACCTTTTAAAGATTTTCATAAATTTTGTGAAACAAATATGCGTAAATGATTTCTTTAAGCCAAATATTAAAACTTTTTAACTACATCAACAGTAATTTTTGAATTGTCCTTACAGATAAACCAATGTACACAGGTGTCTTTCTGCCTCAACAATTAATATCAAAGTAAGTAAACAATTAAATATACATCCTAATATCTCATATATATGCTAAATACTTGGATGATCGGCTATTTAAATCAATACTAGATAGAGATTCCCTTATTCAGAATATTATTTATTTCTTTTCAGGATAGTTATAATTCGCAATGCAAAATTTTTTGATAATGTGCCAGGAGATATTATTTTTATCAAATTTTGTTACCAACGTTTCTGTACACTTAATAAGCAATAAATGTTATATCTGCAATTTGATTACAAAGAAGAAAAGAAAATACTTCAAATCACTCATTCCCAATAACTTCTATTTTATTTTATTTTATTTTATTTTATTTTATTTTATTTTATTTTATTTTATTTTATTTTATTTTATTTTATTTTATTTTATTTTATTTTATTTTATTTTATTTTATTTTATTTTATTTTATTTTATTTTATTTTATTTTATTTTATTTTATTTTATTTTATTTTATTTTATTTTATTTTATTTTATTTTATTTTATTTTATTTTATTTTATTTTATTTTATTTTATTTTATTTTATTTTATTTTATTTTATTTTATTTTATTTTATTTTATTTTATTTTATTTTATTTTATTTTATTTTATTTTATTTTATTTTATTTTATTTTATTTTATTTTATTTTATTTTATTTTATTTTATTTTATTTTATTTTATTTTATTTTATTTTATTTTATTTTATTTTATTTTATTTTATTTTATTTTATTTTATTTTATTTTATTTTATTTTATTTTATTTTATTTTATTTTATTTTATTTTATTTTATTTTATTTTATTTTATTTTATTTTATTTTATTTTATTTTGTTTTATTTTATTTTATTTTATTTTATTTTATTTTATTTTATTTTATTTTATTTTATTTTATTTTATTTTATTTTATTTTATTTTATTTTATTTTATTTTATTTTATTTTATTTTATTTTATTTTATTTTATTTTATTTTATTTTATTTTATTTTATTTTATTTTATTTTATTTTGTTTAATTTTATTTTATTTTATTTTATTTTATTTTATTTTATTTTATTTTATTTTATTTTATTTTATTTTATTTTATTTTATTTTATTTTATTTTATTTTATTTTATTTTATTTTATTTTATTTTATTTTATTTTATTTTATTTTATTTTATTTTATTTTATTTTATTTTATTTTATTTTATTTTATTTTATTTTATTTTATTTTATTTTATTTTATTTTATTTTATTTTATTTTATTTTATTTTATTTTATTTTATTTTATTTTATTTTATTTTATTTTATTTTATTTTATTTTATTTTATTTTATTTTATTTTATTTTATTTTATTTTATTTTATTTTATTTTATTTTATTTTATTTTATTTTATTTTATTTTGTTTAATTTTATTTTTCATTTCATTTCATTTCATTTTTCATTTCATTTCATTTCATTTCATTTCATTTCATTTCATTTTATTTTATTTTATTTTATTTTATTTTATTTTATTTTATTTTATTTTATTTTATTTTATTTTATTTTATTTTATTTTATTTTATTTTATTTTATTTTATTTTATTTTATTTTATTTTATTTTATTTTATTTTATTTTATTTTATTTTATTATATTTTATTATATTTTATTTTATTTTATTTTATTTTATTTTATTTTATTTTATTTTATTTTATTTTATTTTATTTTATTTTATTTTATTTTATTTTATTTTATTTTATTTTATTTTATTTTATTTTATTTTATTTTATTTTATTTTATTTTATTTTATTTTATTTTATTTTATTTTATTTTATTTTATTTTATTTTATTTTATTTTATTTTATTTTATTTTATTTTATTTTATTTTATTTTATTTTATTTTATTTTATTTTATTTTATTTTATTTTATTTTATTTTATTTTATTTTATTTTATTTTATTTTATTTTATTTTATTTTATTTTATTTTTATTTTATTTTATTTTATTTTATTTTATTTTATTTTATTTTATTTTATTTTATTTTATTTTAAACTCTTTGTTGCTTTTGACTTGTAGTCTATTGCTGTAAATACCGACGGTATTGTGAAGCAATTTTAGGGATTGTATGAAAATCTGTTTTTTTTTTTTTGAGAAAAATTTACCCACGCGCTGCAGGAACCAGACAAGCCGACATATGTTTCGATGATACTGGAATTACATCTCTTCATGGACTTTTCTTCCCGGCATTGTGAGAGTCGAACTCACAACACTGTAGTGACTTGTATGCTAGAAGGTCTAACACCTTAGGCCACTACCCAGCTTGAAGGTAAACCCTTCTCAGTGTCCATTTATGCATATATTTATACTTCCATATAGAACATTTCTTTAATTTCAATGCTAACTTATATGAAAGATTTGCGAATTTTTAGGACTTGGTGTGAAACCTATGAAAGAATTTTCTATGCTTAATGCACGAATATTTTTTCATTTAAACATTTAAACTCTTTGTTGCTTTTGACTTGTAGTCTATTGCTGTAAATACCGACGGTATTGTGAAGCAATTTTCGGGATTGTATGAAAATCTGTTTTTTTTGAGAAAAATTTACCCACGCGCTGCAGGAACCAGACAAGCCGACATATGTTTCGATGATACTGGAATTACATCTCTTCATGGACTTTTCTTCCCGGCATTGTGAGAGTCGAACTCACAACACTGTAGTGACTTGTATGCTAGAAGGTCTAACACCTTAGGCCACTACCCAGCTTGAAGGTAAACCCTTCTCAGTGTCCATTTATGCATATATTTATACTTCCATATAGAACATTTCTTTAATTTCAATGCTAACTTATATGAAAGATTTGCGAATTTTTAGGACTTGGTGTGAAACCTATGAAAGAATTTTCTATGCTTAATGCACGAATATTTTTTCATTTAAACATTTAAACTCTTTGTTGCTTTTGACTTGTAGTCTATTGCTGTAAATACCGACGGTATTGTGAAGCAATTTTCGGGATTGTATGAAAATCTGTTTTTTTTTTAGAAAAATTTACCCACGCGCTGCAGGAACCAGACAAGCCGACATATGTTTCGATGATACTGGAATTACATCTCTTCATGGACTTTTCTTCCCGGCATTGTGAGAGTCGAACTCACAACACTGTAGTGACTTGTATGCTAGAAGGTCTAACACCTTAGGCCACTACCCAGCTTGAAGGTAAACCCTTCTCAGTGTCCATTTATGCATATATTTATACTTCCATATAGAACATTTCTTTAATTTCAATGCTAACTTATATGAAAGATTTGCGAATTTTTAGGACTTGGTGTGAAACCTATGAAAGAATTTTCTATGCTTAATGCACGAATATTTTTTCATTTAAACATTTAAACTCTTTGTTGCTTTTGACTTGTAGTCTATTGCTGTAAATACCGACGGTATTGTGAAGCAATTTTCGGGATTGTATGAAAATCTGTTTTTTTTTTGAGAAAAATTTACCCACGCGCTGCAGGAACCAGACAAGCCGACATATGTTTCGATGATACTGGAATTACATCTCTTCATGGACTTTTCTTCCCGGCATTGTGAGAGTCGAACTCACAACACTGTAGTGACTTGTATGCTAGAAGGTCTAACACCTTAGGCCACTACCCAGCTTGAAGGTAAACCCTACTCAGTGTCCATTTATGCATATATTTATACTTCCATATAGAACATTTCTTTAATTTCAATGCTAACTTATATGAAAGATTTGCGAATTTTTAGGACTTGGTGTGAAACCTATGAAAGAATTTTCTATGCCCCTGCAGCGCGTGGGTAAATTTTTCTAAAAAAAAAACAGATTTTCATACAATCCCGAAAATTGCTTCACAATACCGTCGGTATTTACAGCAATAGACTACAAGTCAAAAGCAACAAAGAGTTTAAATGTTTAAATGAAAAAATATTCGTGCATTAAGCATATTTTATTTTATTTTATTTTATTTTATTTTATTTTATTTTATTTTATTTTATTTTATTTCATTTTATTTTATTTTATTTTATTTTATTTTATTTTATTTTATTTTATTTTATTTTATGGTATGTATTTCATTTGTTGTTATATTTCTGAAGGGTCGGTTGCCTACAGTTCGCAAATTATATTCTCATTCCTATTCCTCTTCTGTACTTAGTTGAAGAAAATTCATTTATTTATTATTATTTTACTCTCAGTTTATTTACTGTTAGATTTTTACACATACATACATACGTTTGTAAAAAATATATATGTATAGATATATTTCTTTACATGCAGATAATGATTTGACCTTGTTGTTGCTTTGAGACTGAAGAAACTAAAAACTAGTTACATTTGCTAATATATTTTTCCTACCTACTCACATATATTCCTATTTTCTAAATGCTATTTACTTCAATTTATTTTTTTGTTATTAAACCTACGTTAGTCACGGCATATTTCGATAACTCTAAACAAATTTAGGGTGGTCGCACGTAACCTTTACGTTTGTAGCCAAAAAATCCAATGCTATTAAATTCGTTTAGTAAATCTGGACTTGACGAAAGCGCTTCGGAGAGCGCATTTTTTAACTCATCATATTGAAAGTGTGCCGGGAATGGCATTCTATCAAAAGCACAGATACGCACATCACCACGTTCATCACCAAATGCCACACACAGTCCACTTGAATTGTATCTGAAGCGAGAAAAAAAAACTAAATATGCTGAAAAAACACCCTTCAATAACTTGTCACTTACTTGAACATTGTATTAGAAGAAGTGCTGAATTTTGTGCGTGAAATCGGTGCCAATATATTACGACGTATATCCCAGACTTCAACATGTGAACGCGTAACAGCTAGAATGACCGTAGAATGTGTACGACTCCATTGGGCTGCGTAAATTGGCTTCATTCTGTAGGATAAAGTTATCAGTGGCCTAAACATACCCTCCACCCATATCCGAATGCACCTAGAAGAATGACAAAAAAAAAAAAATATGTTACTTGGAAACAGAAAATAAAAATTCAAGAAATCGCCACTTACCAATCATTGCCGCAAGTCAGAAATAGTCTTGGCGACCAAGGTGAGAAATCCATACAATTCACCGATCCTTCGTGTGTGCGCCAAATATCCGTGAATGTATGCGTATGATTTGTTGAACATTTATACACACAACCCTCATCGGTGAGTATGTAATAAACATCTTTAAACAATGGATGCAATGTTAGATTGAGTCCGAGTGGATGTCTATTTGCAAACCATGCGCATGCGCTAGGTGTGGGTTCTACTGGCAACCCTTCAGGCATACCTTCGACACGTTGTAATTTCATTTGCTTGAAACTCAACAAATATAGACCACCAACAATGCAATATTTCCATACCGAGCCATTTAATGAGAGCGCCAATATTGGATCTATTTCGTTGGTGCTATCTTGTGGTTGTTTCACCCATTTGATAGCAATCACTGGCTCGCGATTTGGTGATGCAGAACGTTGTGTCACAGCAACTGGTGGATCTTCTGGATTAGCTATGTTGCGCACTTCAACCGTGCCATCAAACAAACCAATTGCTATAAACGATTGTTGAAATGGTGAAAATTCGACTGCGGTCACTGGTGAATTGTACGCGTAAGTGCGTTCTGGATTTGCTGGATTTTTTATGCTCCAAATGCATACATTGCCTGTTGATACAGTAATTAGGGCTGAATATGAGACGTAGGCAACGGCGATTATGTCACTGTTGTTGTAACAAAAGCTCATATCTGAAACAGCTTTGCGCCTTTTACCCGTTATGCGCGATGTCTCAAATGATGGCGCATTAAATTTAAATAATAAATGTGGATCATATCTTAACTCGACATGATCATCAGTCTTTGTTGGCAGGTCCATGTTACGAAATTTGCGTTGTCCCTCTTTGTGGGCATTGCCAGCTAACAAACGTTCCATAACCATACTGCAGTACTTGAAGTTTGGATTTTTTGTTATCTGTTTTAGCTTATTTTCGTAGGCCAAACTTGCTGCCGTTAATGTACCTCTAAATAACTTTTGTACAGTAGCAGGTGCAGTATTTCTCTCAACCACTTTATCACCGTCTCCCTTTTCTAATTGCTCCAATTCTTTATATGTATCGTAGACATCAAAAAACGATACATATGCTTCCTTTTCTGCACACTCTTTCAAATATGTATTGGTGAAGCGTGTTTTCGCCATGGCACTTATTGTTTGTGTCTCTGCTTCGCTACGACGTCGCACCATTCCACGTCCAATAGTCAAGTAATCATAAATTTTATTATCTTCCTCGACGTAATCAGAAATTGCTGTGCCTTTCGGTTCAGTCGTACTGGCCTTTTCAAAAAGCAGAAATTCTTCGGATTTACGTAGTGTGACTCTTATGAATGGTAAAGTATGTTCCTGAAAAGGAATGATGCCTTCAGGTTCCTCGAAAATGTCCAACTCACTTGTATTTCTTAAGACTTGTTGAAAGCTGCCAACCTGTGTGAAAAGAAAATGTTTACCAATTCATATCAGAGTTCCATACCTTAATATCCATATTTCTCAAAAATTTCAAAACAACGCAAGATAACTAAATTTTGATTTTATTTATTAATGCTAAGTTCTATTATAATAGAAATTTATCAATACTCTTACCCACATTACTATTGTATTACTATCGACTTTAATTTGTTTTACCTAATTTTATTTAATTTTAGTTAATTTCTTTTATTTTATTATATTTTATTTTATTTCATTTTTATTTAATTTAATTTTCTTATTTCAATTAAATTTAACATAATTTTTTTTTTGATATTATTTTATTTTATTCTATTTTATATTATTTTTTTTTATTCTGTTTTATCTTATTTTATTTTATTTTATTTTATTTTATTTTATTTTATTTTTTTATTTTTTTATTTTTTATTTTATTTTATTTTATTTTATTTAATTTAATTTAATTTAATTTAATTTTTTTATTTTTTATTTTTTATTTTTTATTTTTTATTTTTTATTTTTTATTTTTTATTTTTTATTTTTTATTTTTTATTTTTTATTTTTTATTTTTTATTTTTTATTTTTTATTTTTTATTTTTTATTTTTTATTTTTTATTTTTTATTTTTTATTTTTTATTTTTTATTTTTTATTTTTTATTTTTTATTTTTTATTTTTTATTTTTTATTTTTTATTTTTTATTTTTTATTTTTTATTTTTTATTTTTTATTTTTTATTTTTTATTTTTTATTTTTTATTTTTTATTTTTTATTTTTTATTTTTTATTTTTTATTTTATTTTATTTTATTTTATTTTATTTTATTTTATTTTATTTTATTTTATTTTATTTTATTTTATTTTATTTTATTTTATTTTATTTTATTTTATTTTATTTTATTTTATTTTATTTTATTTTATTTTATTTTATTTTATTTTATTTTATTTTATTTTATTTTATTTTATTTTATTTTATTTTATTTTATTTTATTTTATTTTATTTTATTTTATTTTATTTTATTTTATTTTATTTTATTTTATTTTATTTTATTTTATTTTATTTTATTTTATTATTTTTTTATTCTATTTCATTTTATTTAATTTTATTTTTTTAATTTATTTTATTCAATTTTAATTTTTTTTTTGGATTTTTTTTTTATTTTACTTAATTTTTTTGTTCTATTATATTTTTTTTTTATTTTATTTGATTTTATTTTATTTTACTTATTTTTTTTTGTAATTTTTTTTTTTAGTTTATTGTATTTTATTTTATTTTTATTTACATTATTTTATGCTTTTTTATTTTATTTTCTTATTTTGTTGTTTTGTTTTATTATTTTATTTCGTTGTCAGTCTTGGATATAAGCACCTGTACTTACATTGACAAGTATATCGTCCAAGGACAATTTAAAACCGCCCATTTTTGGTTTGTTAGAGATGCTACCACGCATACTGCTTGCATAGCTCTGTCGGCTCTGTATGCTCGAACGGCTAGAACGTCTACCGTACTCGAAAATACTACGTTTTATCATCGCATTCAATTGTCTATACTTGTTTTCTTCTACTTCTTCTACATTCATCAATTTCGGTGTTACATCAGTGACCACACCCTGCCGTATCTAGTAATTGTAAATAAATGGATTAAGACCGAATCCATGACATTGGTTCTCAGATTACTATGTATGTACTAACTTCTGTTATTTGGACACTATTTCGTATATTGAGTATATCTTGTATTTCACCCTCCACAACTTGGATGTAGGGAACACGACCAAAACGGTGACTTGATTTTTTAGACGGATATTTCTGGAATATTATACATCAGTTAACTTATGAAACTTTCCGAATACTTGCTCTTAAGTACTTACTTTCTCCTTGATTGAGGCCGCACTTGAACTTATCGACATTTTAGTTACAATATTAAGCGTAAATGATCCAAAAAATATATTGCTATCAAATGTTGGTCTATATGTGCACCATTAAATTTATTTTGAAAAATATATGCGCTTGTTTATGTTTATTGTATGTACTTATCCCTATTATCCCTTAAAAAAGGCTCCCCGACAAAAAATACGTCTTGTTTCACACAAAAATAAAATTAAAATAAATTTTTCCGAAAATGACTTTTAGAAAATGACAGAACATTTCACGAGGCGAATTCAAATAAGGGGGAGTGCCCCAGTAGGAACAGTTTGAATATACTTATATAACTGTTGCTTTCGCTACTTAGGCATCTGTTAAAACGTTATGGTAATGTGGTGATCGTTAGTTTGCAGCTAAGCAGACGGTCATGTGAATTGATGTAAAATAACCAAACACAAATGCAACAGGAACCCCTTTTAAAAAAAATTCATTTGGTTGGTTGGTGGTATGAAGAAATTTTTTATATTTTGCAAGGTCACCCTGTGTCACTAGCATAAGCATATCTGTATCCCAAACTATATCATATCAGTGCCAATAAGAGCAACAGGGCCAACTCAAGTTTGGAGTAAACACTGTCAAAAACATAACCATAGACACAAACCGCTATTTTAAAATATTAAAGTGGCATAGATATTTGTCACTTACTCACCATTTAAATGGCCCTATTGTAGTATACTCTATACCGTAGTATCGATACTATAGTATCTATACCGCCACTCGGTTTACAGGGTTGCCACCTATCTCATTTTTGCAATTATGCACACAGAAAAATTTCTTACATTTTTAGATAACATGATTCATATTAAATCAACATGAACACCTCTTGTACGTAAAACAAAAACAATTTCGGAAAATCAACACGAACATTTTAACATGAAGCGTATGGTTAAAATAACATGAATAACTTCTGCATAAGAATTACATTAGTGTGTATCCCTTACACTATATTCGGTTTGTTTTAACATGAACAAGTGTTGTTTTCGAGCATCATCTGTTCCCTATCAAAGCTTGTGAACAGAATTGTTCTCAAAAGAACAGAATTTAAGTCAGTGTGTAGATACCGACTTGATGAAAAGTTGTAGATATTATAAATAATTAATATATTGTGAAATTTATAGTTTCTTAACTTGCGAATAACTTGTGAAGTTTTGCAAAAAGTTTTTGGTAAGTAATTTGTGTTGTTTTTCATATTTTGTAAACGTTTCCTGCTAAAACACGTCCAAAAATGTCGGGGTAGGTTAAAAACAACGCGCACTATACATAAATACCATGGAAACGCTTTAGGATTAGGGATACCGGGTAGAAAAGGCGTCGTTTGATACTTATCCCTACATTAATTGGACGTGTGCTACCAGTTTTACAATCGCTTGGATAATTTAAAGAGCTTTCAATGAAACAATTTTTATTTAATTTTCAGATTGGGGCTTGTTGCTGTTTTCGATGCAGAAGTTGCCAATGATTGCATTAAAATAAGAATATGTATATGTTTTTACATATGTGTACTTTTATTATTTAACATGCTGATCGTGTTAATTTAACATGACAGATCGTGTTAATTTAACATGATAGATCGTGTTGATTTAACAATAAAAACATGTTGAATTAACATGACAGATCGTGTTAATAAATTATACAAGCATTATATTCTTTCATACCTGAAAATATGTATGTTAAAGGTTTTCGATAAATGAATTAACTAAATAAAAATTATTAAAAAAATCAAAAACAAGGTGTTTTATTTTAAGGGTTAATTTAACAATAAAAACCTGTTAAATTAACATGATAGATCGTGTTAATTTAACAATAACATGTTAAATTAACATGTTAGATAGTGTTGATTTAACATAACATATCGTGTCAATTTCACATGATAGATCATGTAAATTTAACAGGACGAAAGTGTTATTTCAAAATAGTATAGTGTTAATTTAACATGTCTGATCGTGTTGATTTAACAAGAAAAATAATGTTGTATCAACAGGAAATCATGTTGATTCAAACCTTTGTGATCATGTTAAATTCACACTGTTCCTTCATGTTGATTTAACATGTAGGAACAGTGAAACAATAGCTTCATGTTAGAACAACATGAGCGATAGTGTTGAAAAATAATAACCTGAAAAAGTGTTAAAAAAGTGTTGATTCAACATGAAAATTATTCTGTGTGTGGAGCAAGGTATGCCAATATTGGTATCAAATTAATGGTATTTTCGCCCACATCCCAGCTAAAATATTTTCCAGTAGGGTTGCCGCCCATTGTTACCATTTTACCATATTGTATTTGTATATTTTGGGGTCATTTTGGGATCATTTAGGGGCACTTTGGGATAATTTTGGGGATATTTGAGATCACTTTGGGTTCAATTTTGGATCATTTTGGGACAATTTGGGGTCATTTTGGGATTTTTTAAGATCATTTTAGGTTTTTTTTTGGATCATTTTGGGAACATATTTGGATCATTATGGAACAGTTAAGGGCCTTTTTGGGGGCGTTTGGGGATCTTTTTAGGGTCATTTTGAGATCATTTTGTGATAATTTTGGGGTCATTTTCGGATCATTTTGGATACATTTAAGGTTCTTTTTGTGGCCATTTTTGCATCATTTTGGGGTCATTTTGGGATCATTTTGGGTAAATAAAGTAAGCGCTAAATTGAAAGCATCGAACAAGCTCCGTCACCCGCGTACTCAATTTTATTATGACCCCATAAATAATGTTTATTTTAGAGTCATGTTAAAGTAGATAAAACACTATTCTAATTTGACTAAGACTATGGGTCTTTGCTTTTAACATTTGTAAGTTTATACAAAAGTTTTAAAACCAAATAACGCTTACAATTTGCACTTTTAAGGAAGCCTTAAACTTTACAATCGCATTTCGTTGACGATGAGTCAAAAAAGTTTACGTAACTTGAAACTTCATTGGAAATCCACTAGAACTAATGTCAGTTGAGTAACTATTTAGTGATTAATGAGTTAACAGCAAAGGGCTGAAAAAAACTCAAAAGAAACTGTTTGTTTAAAAAATTGCTGGCAAATTCGTTTCGTTTTCTGAGGGAGGAAATACCACCACATTTGAGACAGTTTACTACCCGTTGTTTAGTCTTGAGGCGCCATCGCTCATACGCTTCTAAGTTTGTATGAATATGTATAATGAAAGCAGATGGCTGCATTTTATTCCAACTGTTTCTTGCAATTGCTCTTCACCAGCAACACGGAGCAATGACTATTGCAATTCAACCCATTGCTCGTCACACTTTGAAGAAAGCGTAAGAGGTTTTTTTTTGTCTCAATTGCATTTTTCCCACATGTTTTAATTTTTTTGTTTTAATTTCAATTACGCTGATGTTGCACTTTTTGTGTAACCATTTTACTGCTGGTTACTTTGATGATTACACCAACGCAAAACCTATTATGAGCATCCTTAACGACTGCGAAAGAATAAGAAAATGGAATGATGAAAAAAAAAGTTGCTACAACTTCCTCGTTTTTGACACGACTCATGGCAAGTGGCAGACGTTAGCTAGTTTTCTATTATCTATTTAGCAGTTATATATGTATATACATACTGATATACTCACATACATATTTACATTCTTCTTCTTCTTGCAATAGAGACTTGTGGACTTGAAAACATATGCTGTGCTTGGAATGAATACTCATCTGGCTATGGCATGCCGATAGCCTTTCAGAGCAAATTGTTCGACGATCGAAGTGTTGAGTGCGTGAGTTAACATATGTGGGTGGATGTGGAAGTGAATTTCTTGTAGTGAATTACACATTTCCGCAATAGATAATCATGTCCTGCGGCAGAGTAACCAACCATTGAAGTGTTTAGTGGCAGAGCAAAATACGATTGTAGTTGGCTGAAATTTGTTTTCTTTATACTTGAAAAGGTTTCTGACTGATAAAATTCTTTGGATTTGAAGAAGATTCCTTTGGTTTCGGTGGTTGCTTTGTACCTTAAAATGGTTTTTTGGACTTTCAATAGCAATTAGGTCGTTTTGTTCTGGTTCAAAAAGGTTTCTTGGATTTAAAAACGACTCTAAGGATTGAAAACAGTTTTTAGCCTGTAAAAGGTTTTTTGTACTCCATACTAGAAAAGGTTTATTTATACTACGAAAAGCTTTCCTGCAATTTTATAGGTTTCATTATACCTAAAAATTGTTTCCTCGAACTTTAAATAGGTTTCCTCGACCTTGAAAAAAGTTTACTCGAACTTTAAAAAGGTTTCCTCCGACTTTAAAAAGGTTTCCTCCAACTTTAAAAAGGTTTCCTTTAATTTTAAAAAGGTTTCCTCCAACTTTAAAAAGGTTTCCTCCAATTTTGAAAAGGTTTCCTCCAACTTTAAAAAGATTTTCTCGAAAAAGTTCCTGAAATTTTGAAAAGGTTTCCTCCAACTTTAAAAAGATTTTCTCGAAAAAGTTCCTGAAATTTTAAATAGGTTTCATTATACCTAAAAAAGGTTTCCTCCAACTTTAAAAAGGTTTCCTCGAATATTAAAATGTTTCCTCGAAAAAGTTTTCCTCGAACTTTGAAAAGATTTGCTCCAACTTTAAAAAAGTTTACTCGAACATTAAAAAGTTTCCTCGAACTTTGAAAAGGTTTCTTAGAATAGACAAGATTTAGTAAGACCTATTTAATAAGGTTTTTCTTAGAAAAGATTTAGTAAGACCTAGAAAGGTTTTTCTTAAAAAAGGTCTGGTTAGATCTGATGAAGTCTCAGTTAAAACGTGAAAGTGTTTCTTTAGACTTATTCAAGGTTTAGCTAGATCTAGGAAGGTTTCGCGACACCTAAAGGTTTCCTCGAACCTTAAAAAGGTTTCTTAAAGTAGAAAAGGTTTAGTAAGACCTAGTAAGGTGTTTTCTTAGAAAAGGTTTAGTAAAACCTGGAAAGGGTTTTCTTAGAAAAGGTTTAGTAAGACATAGAAAGGTTTTCTTATAAAAGGTCTGGTTTAGCTACCCCTAGGAATATTTCGTGAGACCTAAAAAAAGGATTTAAAAGGTTTTCTTGTACCTATGAGAGATTTAGTTGGATCCAAGGAAGGTTTCGCTAGACCTAAATTTCAGTTAGAACTTTAAACAGTTTACCTATAAAAAGGTTAGTTAGACATAGAAAGAGTTAAGTTAGACCTGAAAAAATTAAAAAAGTCTTTTCTGACCTGTAAATCGTTAAGACGAAAATGTTTAACTTGATTTTAAAAATATGTATTTTATGGAAGGGGTTTATTTGAATTGAAAAATTTTCCAATTCGTGAGCAAAGGTTTCAATTGCAGTAGACCTGATAGAAAAAGTTTTTATTTGAATCTAAAAAGTTTGCATAAAGAGGAGCTACCCACCCGACCAACGCTCACGAAAATGCTTAAGTTTTCGAAGCTTTAGCAATAATTTTCCTGACAAAAGTATCGAGGATGGGTGCCGCAAAACTAACGTAAAAGTATTACCGTTCGCCCAGTTTGTGGCAGCAGAGCTCACTTTCTCGATATCAGATTTTGAAACAGTTTCCGATTCAGTTCCGAGAGCACCAGCTTATTTATGTATTTTTAAGCATATTTTGCAAGTTGAAAAGTTTGGCAGAAAAATCTAAATATTGCATAAAAAACCTCTTTTCCAAATCTCGATGAAAATATCCTATTTATGTATATACAGCTATATTTATAAAAAACCCTCGAATCTTTTTATATGACTACATAATATGCCATAAAATATATCAAATATCCTGCTTCCACTTTGAAATTCTTTGAACGCGTCATTAATGTCCTTTAATACAACGCTGCCATTCAATACTTCAACATCTCTCACTTCAACAGGAAAAAACTACATTTTTTCTGACTAACACAAAAGTCTTTGACTTCTTTAATGGGCAGCGCACAAGTGGTATTGAAATATGGGCTCACTTTGCTGTCAATTACCTTTGTTAGGCATGACGCACTTGAGGCGAGAAGCTTCAAATAGCTTTATCATTCCAGGAAATAGTAAAAGTGCTGCTGCTGCTCCGGCTGTAGCACCCAACTAGCTTTGTATGCGTTCTCGTTTTGTAAGCAAGTGCTTAATAGCAGCTTTAGTTGAAGATCATTCTTCCGTTGTAGACACTCGTAAGCTTTTTAAACGTTCACATTATCTGTTACACTTATTCATATGTGGTTGTTTTTTTTTTATTTTAATCTTCCAACTTGCTTTTCTTCTTCTTTCATTCGACTACTTAGAAATGTCTGTGTCACGCTTTATCTTTTTAGCTCAGCATCTTTTTTGTATTCTCTAGGGTCTATTTATGTAAGTTTGAGTATCCATTTATGTGTGCTTTTTCTATGTATTGACCAACTCAGCATCAACTTAATTAAGTATCTTGTTGCCTTTCATTGCTGCTGCCACATTACTTTGTAAGTATGTACATATGTTTGGTTGTAACAGCCAATGCATTTGGCCAGTTGCCTGCTTACTCAACTTATTAAAAGTGCGATTATTTTTTGTTTGCTTTGGCACTAGTGTAACTACTCGAACTTAACGTAATCTTAATCCATGATTCATTGCTATTTATAATTTTTCCTTGGAACACTATCTAACCGTATTGCCGGAGATTCACAACAACTTATGTAATTTTTGGTGTTGTCATAATTTTCATGATTTTATTGTTGGCTGAATTTACTTAGTGTCTCTAGTCTTAAATGGTGAGCATTGTCCAAAATATATTTTTAATATCGTATGCACAGTGGTGGGCAACCCATTTGCAACCGATTACAAAGGCGAAACCTTTTGGTTTCTTTAGAAAAGGTTTCTTTAGAAAAGGTTTCTTTAGAAAAGGTTTCTTTAGAAAAGGTTTCTTTAGAAAAGGTTTCTTTAGAAAAGGTTTCTTTAGAAAAGGTTTCTTTAGAAAAGGTTTCTTTAGAAAAGGTTTCTTTAGAAAAGGTTTCTTTAGAAAAGGTTTCTTTAGAAAAGGTTTCTTTAGAAAAGGTTTCTTTAGAAAAGGTTTCTTTAGAAAAGGTTTCTTTAGAAAAGGTTTCTTTAGAAAAGGTTTCTTTAGAAAAGGTTTCTTTAGAAAAGGTTTCTTTAGAAAAGGTTTCTTTAGAAAAGGTTTCTTTAGAAAAGGTTTCTTTAGAAAAGGTTTCTTTAGAAAAGGTTTCTTTAGAAAAGGTTTCTTTAGAAAAGGTTTCTTTAGAAAAGGTTTCTTTAGAAAAGGTTTCTTTAGAAAAGGTTTCTTTAGAAAAGGTTTCTTTAGAAAAGGTTTCTTTAGAAAAGGTTTCTTTAGAAAAGGTTTCTTTAGAAAAGGTTTCTTTAGAAAAGGTTTCTTTAGAAAAGGTTTCTTTAGAAAAGGTTTCTTTAGAAAAGGTTTCTTTAGAAAAGGTTTCTTTAGAAAAGGTTTCTTTAGAAAAGGTTTCTTTAGAAAAGGTTTCTTTAGAAAAGGTTTCTTTAGAAAAGGTTTCTTTAGAAAAGGTTTCTTTAGAAAAGGTTTCTTTAGAAAAGGTTTCTTTAGAAAAGGTTTCTTTAGAAAAGGTTTCTTTAGAAAAGGTTTCTTTAGAAAAGGTTTCTTTAGAAAAGGTTTCTTTAGAAAAGGTTTCTTTAGAAAAGGTTTCTTTAGAAAAGGTTTCTTTAGAAAAGGTTTCTTTAGAAAAGGTTTCTTTAGAAAAGGTTTCTTTAGAAAAGGTTTCTTTAGAAAAGGTTTCTTTAGAAAAGGTTTCTTTAGAAAAGGTTTCTTTAGAAAAGGTTTCTTTAGAAAAGGTTTCTTTAGAAAAGGTTTCTTTAGAAAAGGTTTCTTTAGAAAAGGTTTCTTTAGAAAAGGTTTCTTTAGAAAAGGTTTCTTTAGAAAAGGCTTCTAGTGGGCTACGCTTCAGAAGAGTGACAGCAGCAAATAATTCGACAAGTAGAGTTAGTTCCGAATTTAAACATTTCCTTATACTTAGCATTACCTTACGCCAATAAAGTTATTGGGTGAACAAAGTAGTAATACCCAATGTTTCAAAGCAACTGAGTGTATAAAAGCCGTCGATCTGCATGTTAAAAAAAAACGAAGTTTGCATTTGTTCGAATTAAAAAAAAAAAATAATAAGTCACTGCCAACTTTTTCAAGATATTCCCCTGGAATTTGTATTCAGCTGAGCGTGTAAATGGTACGACAGCTACTCCCACAGTGTGAAGTGTTGCGAATAGGCGTTACCCTTAGCCATCACTAACTTGTACAAACTCAATAATGGAATGATTCATTTCCGTTTCTTTTAACAACGGACAACCCCTTTCCTTTCAAACACTCCAAGCGCTTTTATGCAATTCATTGGTGGTTTTAACAACAACAACAACCGATACTTGGATATTCATACTGTTCTTTGCTAAACGTTGCAAATGGCATGGTTTCTACTTACAAAAAATTTATATTTTTTATATTTTATTGGTATTACCGCTGTCGCGTTTTTTTTTTGTTTTCGTTTGATGTTTTACTTACCATGACAAAATCCTTGCAACCATTACTTTTTCTGCTTGACAATTTTTCTCCACTTTAGTCACGTTAGTGCGCGGACTGATAAATTTGTGTAAATTCGTTTATTTTGCTCTCTGGCGATTGTCCTCCTGTTAACCAGCTGACAATTTTTTATGGTTTGCCGCAGATTTTTTTTTTTTTTCGCTGCAGCGCATAAGTCTCAACTGAGGGTTACAGACAAACAACTTAACTCGTTTAGTGTTACCTTTATGTAGGGTCGCCTTTTGCTCGTTTGTGTATTTTCAGTGGAAAAAATTAAGACCTTTAACTTAAAATAAGGATCGAAACCCGGGAAACCAAAAAATCTAGGTGGCGCAGAGAGAGCTTCAAAAGTTCAGTATCTTAATCCAATGCAATAAGTGAAGAAATTTCAATAGGTGACACATGGATAGATTGATATTTCTTAATGTATGTACTTTATGTAATAATAATTTTTTTTTATTTTTTATTTTTTTTTATATAATTTTATTTTATTTTATTTTATTTTATTTTATTTTATTTTTTTTATTTTTTTTAATTTTATTTTATTTTATTTTACGTTCAATTGTCTTTTTTTGTATTATATTTATTTTTAATTAGTTGTTTAAAGAAAAAATTTAACGTCTAACTTTGGTCACTTTATATAAACGTAGTTTTACTTAAAATTTCTAACATATTTTTTTACAAATTTGAACTCACATATTTCTTCTGTTGTTTGACTATCGTTAGAATACTTTCGCTGATATTCAGCGACAGTGCTAATGTCCACCGGGACACACCTTCTTCTAATAGTTGTACGCTTGAATGGTTCGTTTGGGTTTTCGCTGGCTTTGTGTGCTTTCAGTTTGGTTAGCTAACTCAACTTGGCTTGTGTGTGGAGATGAACAAGTTTTCGATTTCGGGTTAAGAACAGAAGTTTACATTTACCACAAGCCACAAACCGCAAACTGCCCAACGTCGATACCTCTTACTTTGCCTTGTCATTTCATATGTACGCTTCGCACTTAGCTTTTTATTCTGTGGATAATTTTTTTGATTTTCTTTTTTCACTTTAACTTGCTTGCTAATGGCTCTTAATGGAGAAAGCAGTTCTATTTTTGATTTTTTTTGGTAGTCAGTAGCAACACTTTTAAACTAACTTGGCACTCATGTGATAGTACATATCATATGCACACAAGGTTTATGTATTAGACCGTTTTGAAAAGAAGTTGTCTTCTGAGTAACTATTCAAGTATTTTGGGAGGGTTTCTATGGTGTTTGTTTCTAAACTGACTTCAGATCCACCTGTCCACGAATCAACTCCAGTAAATCCAAAAAGTTGTATTTATAAATAACAGAAGATATTCGGGAGACAGGCCAATTTTTCTTGCTTTTATTCCTATTTTGGTGTCACTTACGACACTTGAAATTTTTTTGAACAGTCTAGTGATATAACATTCGTATATTGCTTCGTCGCGCTCTGACAGCTATTTGAAAGAATATATAAAATAGCTCTCAGAAAAGTAGTAAATTTCGTAGTAATTTACTACAAGTTGTACCGAGTGTCGACATTTAGCAGACATTGGTTCTCTAATAGTATTGGGAATTCCCTTTTTCAAAAAGTCAAATGCTCATTGAAGCTAGCTCTCAAACAAAGTGTTATTCAAGCTACTGTTTCCCCTTAAATAGCTTTAATGTTGCTGTAATTATTGCAGATTTTAAAGCTTTATATGCAACCGATTTTAAATTTGGATGGATCCTTATTGCTTTTATTCGAAACTGATCACCCCACTGTCAATTTCTCTACTAAAAATATTTTATTTTCTATTATTTTTTAAGCTTTTTTATTTTGCAGTTGTATTTTATTTTGCTTTATTTTATTTAATTTAATTTTATTTTAATGTATTTCTTTATATTGTTTTTTTTTTTTTTTACTTTAATTAAAGTTTCAAAGATTCTTAATTTTATTTTTTTTTTTTTTTTTACTTTATTTTTTTTTATTTTATTTTATTTTATTTTATTTTATTTTATTTTATTTTATTTTATTTTATTTTATTTTATTTTATTTTATTTTATTTTATTTTATTTTATTTTATTTTATTTTATTTTATTTTATTTTATTTTATTTTATTTTATTTTATTTTATTTAATCTAATTTAATTTTTGTTTTATTTTATTTTATTTATTTTATTTTTATTTATTATTAATTGTATACGAATTTATGTATATCTGTTGTGAATATATGGAGGCGGCCACTTCTTGCGGAAAAATATCATAAGTAAGATTTACTAAAGGACCTTTTACAGACAGCAAAAAAATGCTTGCGGCTAGGAATTACACCCACAATGTGATTTACGGCGGTAAAAGCTACTCAAGTACAATGCCTATTTGAGGTTACTGAGCTAGCAAAAAAGTATTAAAGTAGTAATAGAAAGCAGACCAAATTCATTTTGAAAAAAAAAAACGCCCAGAAGAATAAGCTGTCAATAGCACAGGCACATCAATGGCTGTAAAAAGACGAGCATAGTGACCAACTAAACCAACTGACCCGAAACAAGCCACACAGGCCCTACCCACATACATATTCACACTTGCATATTTGCTTATATACGCACTGCCTACTGAACCATGCTGAGCTAAAAAAATCTTTACAGGAGCGGCTGAAGAAGACACTTTCGATAGGAAAATGAAATATGACAAAGTATGAAGGTATGTACTTATGAACCCTGCAAAAAATGCGCTTAGCCTAGGCTAAGTCCGAAATGAATGTGAAAAGAGAATGGGATTTGTGCCTTTTTTGATTGCTGGCTATGGGTTGAACTGATCCAATTTCTTTTAGCATATGCATTGAAGATAGTTATCGGCTCATTTTATGGCTAATTAGGTACTGTCGGAAAGAAACGATTTGTTTCCCCCTAGATAGAGGAGAAAATGGCCAGTGTCTGTCCCTATAAGTATGTTGAAAATTTAAAATTCACTTATTCCAACTATTAATCGCGTGTCTCTCCCTTTAGAGATTAGTCGAACTATTTTTTTCCTGGGTATTAATAGATACGTACATATGAGGGTGAGTAAATACAAAGCAAAGGCGAATTTCACACGCCCTCTATGTGCGAAGCAAGCGACTCGCAAAGCCAGGCATACATTGAGGCGTTCAAACACAGACTGAAGTTTCCTGGAACCAATGGTGGCCACATGCCCATAAAGAATGTGTGCGTATATGCTACGTTATGAAAATTTTGAGTATGACAACGTGGTCTTCGTATGCTATAAGAAGTGAGCATAAAATGTGACCTCACTGTACTATTTTTTTTTTTTTTTTTTTTTGAGAGAAGGGTTTACTTCAAAGAAGTGTGTCACAGAAAGAGTTGTTAAAAAAAGAGTTGTCAGCAAAGCTCCATTTTGCATTTGACATAAATTGAAAGAAATTATCTTAAAAATATGGTGTACTTAATAAAAAAATACAATAAAATAAAATAAAATTAAAAAAAAAAAAAAAATTTAATTAAAAAAATAAAGTAAAAATAAAAAAGAGATTAAAAAAAACTTAACAAAATAAAATAAAATAAAACGAAATAAGATAAAATAAAATAAAATAAAATAAAATAAAATAAAACAAAATAAAATAAAATAAAATAAAATAAAATAAAATAAAATAAAATAAAATAAAATAAAATAAAATAAAATAAAATAAAATAAAATAAAATAAAATAAAATAAAATAAAATAAAATAAAATAAAATAAAATAAAACAAAATAAAATAAAATAAAATAAAATAAAATAAAATAAAATAAAATAAAATAAAATAAAATAAAATAAAATAAAATAAAATAAAATAAAATAAAATAAAATAAAATAAAATAAAATAAAATAAAATAAAATAAAATAAAATAAAATAAAATAAAATAAAATAAAATAAAATAAAATAAAATAAAATAAAATAAAATAAAATAAAATAAAATAAAATAAAATAAAATAAAATAAAATAAAATAAAATAAAATAAAATAAAATAAAATAAAATAAAATAAAATAAATAAAACAAAAAAAAAAAAAAATAAAATAAAATAAAATAAAATAAAATAAAATAAAATAAAATAAAATAAAATAAAATAAAATAAAATAAAATAAAATAAAATAAAATAAAATAAAATAAAATAAAATAAAATAAAATAAAATAAAATAAAATAAAATAAAATAAAATAAAATAAAATAAAATAAAATAAAATAAAATAAAATAAAATAAAATAAAATGAAATAAAATAAAATAAAATAAAATAAAACAAAATAAAATAAAATAAAATAAAACAAAATAAAATAAAAAAAAAAAAATAAAATAAAATAAAAAAAAATAAAATAAAAAAAAAAATAAAATAAAATAAAATAAAATAAAATAAAATAAAATAAAATAAAATAAAATAAAATAAAATAAAATAAAATAAAATAAAATAAAATAAAATAAAATAAAATAAAATAAAATAAAATAAAATAAAATAAAATAAAATAAAATAAAATAAAATAAAATAAAATAAAATAAAATAAAATAAAATAAAATAAAATAAAATAAAATAAAATAAAATAAAATAAAATAAAATAAAATAAAATAAGATAAAATAAAATAAAATAAAAAAATAAAATAAAATAAAATAAAATAGAACAAAAAAAATTCAGTAAAATAGAAAAAATAAAAAAAAATAGAATAAAATAAATTCAATTAAAAAAGAAATAAAAAAATCAAATAAAAAAAATAAACGATCTCAACTACCTTCAATATAAGCGAAAGGATAGATATAGATCGACAAGGTCCTTTTTGGTGACACCTCTGTCCAAACAATAGCGACATAACTGTGATAAGAGCTTTAACAACTTTTTTTTAATTATAAAACTAAAAAGATAAGTTCTTTTTGGCAGAGGAACACTAAAACCTAATTCAACGTCAAAACAACAGTCTTAGAACAAAGCAAGCAACTAGAAGGCACCTTAAAATTATTGCTCACGTCAAGATGGCAGCTTCCGTTAGCAAACATAATAAAAACTAAAACTAAACAACAATAACACAAATATGAATGCGTTTGTATAAAACAAGAAAAAAGTGGTTTTGAAAAGAGATAAGAAAAGCAACTTGGCATAGGTCGGCGGCGTGTCGTGTTGTGTCGCACCGCAACTAGCTGTCTCGAAAATAAAAATCCAACTCATATTTTCATCATACAAATTTTATAAGTTTTTATTTAGATGAATTGCGCAAAGTTTTTCAGTCGGGCGCAAAGCCGCCGTAGAAATAAAGAGACAAAATAAAGTTTTTCTTCAGCGGAAACGGAACTGCAGGGAAAGTGAAATGCGTAGAGAATTCCACTTAGTTATTTATTTATTTGTTTTGTTTTTGTTCTTCTCTGCGACTTTTTAATGCTTTCTAGTTCTTTTTTCCGGTTTTTATTTTCTTTTCTATTTTTTGCTTTTTATTTTTCTAACATGAGCGTTGATTTTTGCTAGCCGGAAGTGGTTGCAATAAAATAACACCAGCTCTCATTCTTACAAACACTCCAACATATGCTGTGTCACGTGCAAAAAATGGTCAAAGCCATTTGCTGGAAGTCGTAAAAATTGCCAGGAGCTGCATCAAAGGTGGAAATGTGAATAAGACAAAGCGAGTACCAAAGAAACAGACAAATTGGAAAAAATATACGAAATCAAGTAAAGATATTTATGAGATCATGAAATGAGCATATTCACCGGCGATATTTGACCGAGTTCCGGCTAAAATTGAGCTCAAACGCATAACCAGCGACATGTGAATGTTGTGCGAGGCAATTTTGCTAGCGGTTTAGGATCAACACCACCGACATAGGAAGGAATTAATAAAATGCGGTTAGGTGGCAACCTCAGAGTGGATAGTCTTATAATCATTAATACTATTTATATGACAAATTTCATCATAATCGGTGAAGCTGTGCCCGAGGTAGTTCCGGATATACAAATATACAAATATACTTCGGTAAGGTGGCAAGCCTAGGTGGCAGCCTTACTTAAAAATATATCAGTTGGCATGCGTCCAGAAATACCAAAAAACCCCACACATGGCCAATGTAAACGAAAATTCAATTCTTTTTAAAATGTTTTTATTTTAGCTGAGTTAAGTTATTTTTGATTAAAATTCTCTTATTGATTTGTGCATTTCTGGCAAATTTTTAAACCGAAATCGGGAAATCGAAAAAACATGCTAGTTTTTGAGGCTAGCATACTAGAAAACGGCTAGTCTGAAAAAACTTTAGTCTACGCAACTTTTTTAGGGAATTAGATTTCTTACAAAAACATTTTTAGGTAAATGGCGTTTTGCAACAATGGTTTGTCGTTTTTATACCAAATATGAGGTAAAGTCTGTAAAATCTAAACTAGCGATGATAGACCTCTAGAACCTAATATTAAGATCTTAAATTTTTACAGTAATATTTTTTCACCTTTCTGAAAAAAAAAATTTTCTTTTGTCCCAGTCTAATGCTTATGTATCATTAAAAATATTTTCCTCAATATTTACTTGAGTCGATATGTACGTATATCCACCTTTCTATAACACCCACTCCCATTGTCTAAATTTAACTTATTTCACGACCATTCAATTATTTTTACCTCAATGGAAGTTTGAGGTCGTGATGATGTGTTTAAGGTATATATTAAAGTACAATATTTCTCTTCAACTTGAACTGTATTTAAAGTCAAATGCTTTGTTTGAACCGACATAAGCAGCTTTCCTTTAAAAGTGTTCTTTCCTCATCCTGGAAATTGTTGTTGTAACGAGGTGTAGTCCTGCCCAACGCGTACTTTTTCTTAGCCTAAATTGTCATCATTGTCCTAGGAAACTAGCAGTTTCAATAAGGTTGAACCAAAGAGAGATGGGTGTTAGAAGAGTGGGCTCCGTAGAGTAAGTGAATAGGTGGTTGGTATTATGAGGGGACGAGCCGCATGCTGGACATTCATTCGGCACATCAGGGTTCAGCCTGGATATGTACGAGTTTAATCTGCTACAATATCCAGAGCATAATTGAGCCAGAGTGACCCTTGTCTCTCGAGGAAGGTGACGCTCCTCTACAGAAATACGTAGTGTTAAGGCATGTAAAACAGCATACACCGGACAGAGCGCGACCTGGTGGTCAACAGACGTGTAATGGATGTGCCCTAAGGCCCGCTTATGCACCTCTGGATCAAACGGCGTTGTTATAAAGTGCCGGATCTCATCAAAATGTTTATGTAGATGCGCCCTTACGGTCCTAGGAGGCTTTTATTCAGCAGGTACTGCTTGTTTAGCATTTCATTATGCTCCTTACTTTGCGCTGCCGCCGTTGTGTTACGGTAGTTAGCTCTGCCTACTACAACAATGTTCGGGGATCTATTAATTGGTAGAGATGCTCGGCACAAAACTCTCTTTAGAGGTTTTAATGATATGAGGTATTCAATCGCCTAAAGCTTTTTCTTTTTTTTTTTTGATTTGCTAAGAATTGCAGCTACCAAAACGTACGCCAAGTAATCAAGGCTCTGTTTTTAGTCGTACTTAGGCTTAGTTAAAATTAAAAAAAATCCTATATAATGGGAATGACTATCTCAATTTTCATAACTTACTTTGTTCATTCATACAAAAAAAAAAAAAACAAGAAATACATGTAAAATACACGCAACAAAATAACAATAAAAAAAATAATATGTACTTCTTTCTCTTTGACAAAAGTCGTATGGAGCTTACGAAAGCAAATTGGAATAACAGAGAATTAACTCATAACCACTTACATTGCAACAAAAGATTCTTTCGCTGAGGGTTATACTCGACAATTTTAAGTTCATACAAATATGCAATAATAAAGTAGTAGAAATATTTGTCGTATATCCCTGTAGGAAATGACTTACATCTTTATATTCCGTTGCCGTAAATTAATCATTTTGCGGCTGCGTCAACATGCATGGAACAGGCCAAGGCAGCAGCCAGATATAAAATGTGGCCGTGGTCTTTGCTATGTATGGCTAATGGCTACTTAATTCGGTTGTTCATATTTTTTTGTAGTAAAAATTATAACATAAACAAAATATTTCAGTGGTCAAATTTACCTTGTTTTACCCGGATACCGTACTTTTTTTCTACCAGATCAATTATTTCCTGCTAGCCATGTACATATCTACCCATGTGGGAAGGGGTAACCTTGGATTCACTTGCTCACATTTTCATACACGCTTATGAATAAATTGAAGTCAGCGTATGTTTTTTTATTCATGAGATATTTCTACTTTCACCAAAGCACACAAAATAAAAACAGTATACAAAGGAAACACATTAGGGTAGCACAAATTCAATAAATTTTAACGTAGAAATCTAACTTTTTTCCACCATTCGATATATTAGCTCAAATATGCAAACCCTTCTCTGCTAGACAATGAAGAACAGTTCCATCAGCTTTGTAATTTGCATTTAAGAATGTGATGGGAAATAGTGATGTAAATTTCAGCTGTTTTATATTTACATCACGATTTCCCATCAGTTTCTTAAAGACAACATTGCAAAGCTGGTGCGACTGTCATTCAATGAAAAGTAGGGTATATATTAAAAGTAAGTACTGGAAATTGGTGTATTTTTTTTTTCTTAATGTAAATGTGAATTAATATTATATATATGGGCACCTAAATAAAATAACAATGTTGGCGAAATGAATCACCCTAATATATGCAAGAAACCTTCATTTATCATTTTGACATTTTAATTTATTAAGAGAAATAAGCACAAGTAAAACAACATATTTGCAACATAGAAAGAAGTTCAACAATAGGAATAAAAAGCTAAATAGCGTAACAAAAGCACTTCTCATAACATATACCAAAAATTGTAAAGCAAGGATTTGAATAGATGTATAAGGTCAGCTATAAACAAAATGCGTGAATTTCTAATAAAAAAACATAATTGTAATATTATGAGTTTAATTTTCTTTTTGCCAAAACTACTAACACTAATTTAACATATGTAAGTAAAGAACAATTGCTAGAAAAACACATGAAGTAAAACTGTAAGTACCTTTTTGTAGTTCTATTGACTACAAAACTTTTGAAACGTAATTGGAACTGAAATAGTTGTGTTTGATATTGAGACTATTGCATGCATACAATCAAAGAAGATTCATACAAGCGAGTACAAGAAAAAGTACTTGAGTGCTTATCAAAATGGAAAAGGTTAAAGTACTTCGAAATGGCTTTGAACAAAGTATAATGATGAGTTGTACAGTGAAAAATAAAATCAAGTTGTTAGTGAAAGTTCTGATGAATGAAAAGCTAAGAATTTTACAAGAGTATACACGTGGCAAATATCTGAAGTCATGTAGTGGACAATGATAGTAAAAATTAATTGGAAAACTTAATTTAATAGTACGTAGAAGTGCTCCTTATTAATATAAAAGCATTGGCCTTAAACTTCCTGTGTGAAACGAGATATATAAAAATTAAAAATAAATGTGAACAAGTAGCCTTAAGCAAGCAATTAAAAGCTGGAACTTTTTTCTGTTTCCATGGTAATCTGTTCCCACAACTTAAAAAAAAAATGCTGCAAAACAAGAGAAAAAAAAATTATTTAGCATCGAAGTTCGGACTCTTTTACACGGTATTTTGATAACTTTATCTACACAGCATTGTTATTTTATTTTATTTTATTTTATTTCATTTAACTTTATTTTTTACTTTATTTTATTTTATTTTATTTTATTTTATTTTATTTTATTTTATTTTATTTTATTTGATTTGATTTGATTTTATTTTATTTTATTTTATTTTATTTTATTTTATTTTATTTTATTTTATTTTATTTTATTTTATTTTATTTTATTTTATTTTATTTTATTTTATTTTATTTTATTTATTTTATTTTATTTTATTTTATTTTATTTTATTTTATTTTATTTTATTTTATTTTATTTTATTTTATTTTATTTTATTTTATTTTATTTTATTTTATTTTATTTTATTTTATTTTATTTTATTTTATTTTATTTTATTTTATTTTATTTTATTTTATTTTATTTTATTTTATTTTATTTTATTTTATTTTATTTTATTTTATTTTATTTTATTTTATTTTATTTTATTTTATTTTATTTTATTTTATTTTATTTTATTTTATTTTATTTTATTTTATTTTATTTTATTTTATTTTATTTTATTTTATTTTATTTTATTTTATTTTATTTTATTTTATTTTATTTTATTTTATTTTATTTTATTTTATTTATTTTATTTTATTTTATTTTATTTTATTTTACTTTATTTTATTTTATTTTATTTTATTTTATTTTATTTTATTTTACTTTACTTTACTTTATTTTATTTTATTTTATTTTACTTTACTTTACTTTACTTTAATTTATTTTATTTTATTTTATTTTATTTTATTTTATTTTATTTTATTTTATTTTATTTTATTTTATTTTATTTTATTTTATTTTATTTTATTTTATTTTATTTTATTTTATTTTATTTTATTTTATTTTATTTTATTTTATTTTATTTTATTTTATTTTATTTTATTTTATTTTATTTTATTTTATTTTATTTTATTTTATTTTATTTTATTTTATTTTATTTTATTTTATTTTATTTTATTTTTATTATATTATTTTATATTATTTTATTTTATTTTATTTTATTTTATTTTATTTTATTTTATTTTATTTTATTTTATTTTATTTTATTTTATTTTATTTTATTTTATTTTATTTTATTTTATTTTATTTTATTTTATTTTATTTTATTTTATTTTATTTTATTTTATTTTATTTTATTTTAAATTGTGAATTTGGCTGGCTCGAGGTCGATGTTTTTGCAAAAAACTAATAAAAACACAAAGTTTTTCTTTTCGCCAATATATTTCAATTACCGTCGGTAATCTTCATCAGGGCAACTAACAACAACATAAAAACATTTATTTAATAAATAATAATTAATTAACTAAACAACATTTTTGTACATACATTTGTTTACACGTTTGCACAGTTTAACGTGGAGTAGGATACTGTCTATTTTGTGTTAACAAGTGTTTATATGTCTTTGCTACGCTCTCATAATCAGATTTATAATTTATTCTTATGTTTGCCGGTGTGTTGATAATGTGCAGCATTTCTAACGAAAATCTCTTTTTGTATTGTTTCTCTTGTTGGAGTATTGAAGCTTCGTTAAAGTTTGGAGCGTGCTCATTGTTTGCACAGTGTGCCATTAGGGCTGTTTTATGGTTGTCCGTATGATGGCAATGTTTAAAGTCGGATTTATGCTGTGCTAATCTGGTTTTTAACTTTGACTTTGTGGTTCCTACATAAATCTTGTTACAGGCTTCGTCATCATTGCCTTTGCAAGGTATTTTATATACTACATTACTTTTTTCTATTTCCGGTATTTTTGTCTTCGTTCTATTAAAAATATTTTTCAAAGTATTAATTGGTTTGTGGGCTATTTTGAACTCGCTATTATTGTAGCAATCAGATTTTGCAAGACGCTCTGATAACTGTGGTACATATACAACCGATTTGAATATCTTTGGTTTATCTACTATTTGCTGCGGGTTTTCCGATACCGATTTCTTATTAAGGAATTTATAATATTATTCGGAAAATCATTACTTTTTAATATTATTTTGATTTCATTCTTAATCTCTCTGTGGTAAGCGTCGTCAGATATTTGTAACATTCGTCGAATACAGCCCCTTGCTGTATTAATTATCATTGTTTTTGGATGTTTCGAATTATAACTAATGAGTCGTCCTGAAGCTATAGGTTTCTTATACCACTTGAGCTTTATTTGATTACCATGTCTTATTATCATGGAGTCGAGGTAAGGTAGTTTTCCGTCCTTTTCGAGTTCAGTAGTAAACTTTATATGTTTATTGAAAGAATTTAATGCGTCCAGTGTATTCTGAATTTCGTTTTCATTTACTATTGCAAATATGTCATCAACGTATTTCGTAAGTAATCTAGGTTTTTTATCGCATTTTTCAACGGTATTTTGAAGCAATTTCTCCATAACGATATCTGCGATGACTGGAGACGTTGGCGATCCCATTGGCAATCCCCTTATTTGTGTGTACACTTTATCCTCATATATAAAATATCTATTTTCTTCGATACAAAATTTTAATATTTCTAAGAACAGTTTTTTTGGAATTTTAGTATGTTTTTCTATTATTGTGAATTTTTCTTGAATAACTTCAAGTGCTAGTTGTGTGGGGACACTGGGAAACAGCGAGACAACATCAAACGAAATTAATTTTTCGTCTTCATTGATATGAGTATTATTAATCTTTTCTTTAAATTCTAGGGTATTTTTGACATTGTAACTAGAGTCTAATGTTACTTTTTTTAAAATGTTTGTAATATATTTACATAGACCGAACGATGGTGAGCCCGTGGTTGAACATATCGGCCTAAGAGGTGTCCCTTCCTTATGGATTTTCGGAAGTCCATATATTCTGGGGGATACTGACGTAGTAGTGATCAGACTGTTTCTTTCCGCCTTTGAAATTAACTCCATTTTAAACATTTTATTGACCAAATTATTATTTTTAGTTTGCAATTTTGACGTAGGGTCTTGTCTTTGTACTCTGTACATCGATAAATCATTTAATATTTCCTTCATTTTCTTATCATACTCATCTTTCTCCATAGCTACAGTTTTATTGCCTTTGTCCGAGGTTAGAATTCTAATGTTGTCATTTTGTCTAAGTAATTTACGTGTTCGGCCCACTGTGTCAACTATTACACTATCCATTGCACTCAGTTTGTTAGCTTTTGTATGCTCTTTTATTATTACACCAAATTTTGAGCGAGCCTCTTCTTGCTCTTCTTTGTCTTTGATTGTTTGTACAAGTTCTTCTCCATCAGCGATGCATTCAAATAGAGGAAAACTTTTATTATTTATAGGTAACGCGAACTTTGGACCCTTCGCTAAGAGCGACTTTATGTCTGATGGAAAGCTAACCGTTGTTGTGTTGATAAACCAATCGTGGTTTTTGTTGTTGTCAAAAATGTTGTTGCGCTTGCTTTGCAG